>BOPN01000569.1:397421-399921 GCA_017312705.2 Penaeus japonicus | reverse complement strand
ATGCGAAAGAGTAGGGGAAAGGGAAAAGGAAAAGGGAAAGGGAAAGGGTGAGAGGGGCAGGGAGGAGAGGGAGGGGGAGGAGAGGGAGATGAGAGTGGAAGAGGGAGAAGGGTAGGGGGAGAAGGGGGAGGGGGAGGGGAAGGGGAGGGAGAGGGAGAGGGGAGGGGGAGGGAGGAGGAAGGAGGAGGAAGGAGGAAGAAGGAGGAAGGAGGAAGGAGGAAGGAGGAGGAAGGAGGAGGAAGGAGGAGGAAGGAGGAGGAAAGAGGAGGAGGAGGAGGAGGAGGAGGAGGAGGAGGAGGAGGAGGAGGAGGAGGAGGAGGAGGAGGAGGAGGAGGAGGAGGAGGAGGAGGAGGAGGAGGAGGAGGAGGAGGAGGAGGAGGAGGAGGAGGAGGAGGAGGGGGGGGGGGGGGGGGGGGGGGGGGGGGGGGGGGGGGGGGGGGGGGGGGGGGGGGGAGGGGGGGGAGGAGGAGGAGGAGAAAAGAGATAAAGGGGAGAAAAAAGAAAATGGAAAGAAGGGAATGACACTGAGACACACACAAAGCAAAGCAGACAACCTTACTCTGCTCAAACTGACCGTGTCGCGCTCAGGCGCAAGGGAAAGGAAGAGGAGAGAGAAAAAAAAATAGAAGATAGAGATAAAAAAGTAAAGAAAGAAGGAAACATATAGATAGTTGAATAACCCCCCCCCCCCCACACACACACACACACACCAAAAAAAGAAAGATACAGACAGGGCAGGAGACAGATAGGAGACAGATAGCCAGCCAGACAGTGAACCTTGTTGTCGTGTGCAGGTGTGGGGTAAAAATCGACACAAAGGCATCACCACACCGCCCACTCGACACATTGTCACTCCATAACCCACTTCTCTCCACCCAAGCCCACTCTCGGACCCACCCGTTGTCATCCCCGCCCAACGCAACCTTCTCACAGCTCTTGCAAGCATAAATTACAGCTTGCATGCAGCCTCGGTTGGCGAGAGTGCATGTCTTCTCTGACCTCTTCTCACTGTGCTTCTGTTTCTCATTTTGATTTCGAGTTTTCATATTTTAAATTCTCTTGATCTGCATTCCCCTATTCTTTAGTATGTTTCCCCTTTGTTTTCCCCCTTTTTAATCGTATATCTTTTTTTTTTTTTTTTTTTTTTTTTTTTTTTTTTTTTTTACACATTTCCTTTCGCTGTTCTTCCCTTGTTTCTTTCATCCCTCTTTAACCGTTTCCTCCCCCTTCATCCATCCTTCCCACTTCCGATTACTTTCTGGCCTAACATCTTCTCAACGAACCGAAAGAGACAGTGATGAGAATCAAAGCGGGTAAACGGGCATCTACGTCACAACTACGTCACACTTACGTCACATCACGCGTCCAAGCTCTTCGAGGCGGTCATGAGACGAGGTTCATGTCTCAAAGTCAACTCAAGGTGATGGGGGAAGGGGGAGGGGGGGGGGGAAGGAGGGGAAGGGGAGGGAGGAAGATAGGAGGGAGAAGAATGAAAGCGGGAAGTGGAGAAGATGGGGTGGAGGGATGATGAGTCGATGAGGGGGAAGAAATGAGGAAGGAAAGCATAGAGGGGGAGAAGGGGAGAAACAGAGAGGGAGGGCAGGGGAGAAGAGGAGATGGAGGGGAGGGGAGAGAGACGGGATAAGGAGACCAAGATGATGTAACTGGTGTGAGGGAAATGCCTGGCATGATTGGGAAAAAATCATAATGATTAGAGATTATTCAAGTAGAGACAGAATAAAAAACTATACGAAAGAAAGAAGATAAAAAGGAGGAGCATGAGAGGAGAAGAGCAGAGAGAGAAATCTCACTTGCTGTACTTGCATGAACTTGAACGTCAGAATGGTTGGTAAAATGACCTTCCCCCCCTCTCTCTCCTTCTACCCTTCATTATTTCTTTTTTTTTTCTCTTTTTCTCTCTCTCCCTTTCCCTCTCTCTCTTCTATTTTCCTTCCTCTCCCCTCTCCATCGCTTTCCGTCCTTCTCCCTCTCTCTCTCTCTCCTTCATCCTCTCCCTCCCTCCTTTTTCTTCTCCCTCCCTCCCTCTCTTTCTCCCTCCTCCCTCTCTTTTTCCTTCCTTTCTTCTCCTTCTCCCTCCCTCTCTCTCTCCTTCTTCCTCCCTCCCTCCCTCTCACTCCTTCTTCCTCCCTCCCTCCTTCCCTCTCTCTCCTTCTTCCTCCCTCCCTCCCTCTCACTCCTTCTTCCTCCTTCTTCCTCCCTCCCTCCTTCCCTCTCCTATTCCCTATCTCCCCCTCCCTCCCTCTCTCCTTGCGCAATTGCACATTCACGACCTGCACGACGACCGCATTTTTGACGGTCGATTCGGTCTCTTTGTCCAAGCGGGGAAGATGACGCCCTTCGCGCCGCGCCGAGGGGGAGGCGCGAAAGTTCACTTCACGCGCGTCCCGATCGTCACGCTGGAGATATTGCTCAATGTTCACATCCTGCGTGACACGTCATCTCATGTGACAATCCTACATATGTCACCCTATGTGGCGTG
>BOPN01000569.1:357421-369921 GCA_017312705.2 Penaeus japonicus | reverse complement strand
ATCTCTCAATTTCCCCATTTTTCTTTCTCTCTTTCTCCTTCTCACACATACATTCGCACAATGACGCACAACACATACACACATATCCCTCCCTTCCTCCCTTCCTCCCTCCTTCCCTCCCTCTCCATCCCTTCTCTCTGCCTCCCTCTCGTCATAACCGCCGCCACCGCACGCCGCCCACCTCTACGTAACCCGGAACCTGCCATCCGGAAACTACATCCGGCGCTTCTTATTATCGTTATCCATCCGGTTGGCGCACGAACATTTTGCCATCGCCTCGTCTCCCCTCCCCTCCCCTCCCCTCCCCTCCCCTCCCCTCCCATCCCCTTCCCTTCCCTTCCCGTTCCCCTTCGCCTCTTCTCCCTCCTTCCTTTTCTCGTCGCCATTTTCCCCCTCCCCTCATCTTCTCTGCCCTTCCATTGATTTCTCCTTTCCTATGCCATCTTTCTCCTCTCCTTCTCCTTCCTTCTGAGATAGGATATGGGAGAGGGAGAGGGAGAGGGAGAGGGAGAGGGAGAGGGAGAGGGAGAGGGTGGGGGTGAGGGAGAGGGAGAGGGAGAGGGAGAGGGAGAGGGAGAGGGAGAGGGAGAGGGAGAGGGAGAGGGAGAGGGTGAGGGTGAGGGTGAGGGTGAGGGTGAGGGAGAGGGTGGGGGTGAGGGAGAGAAGGAAGAGGGAGAAAGGGAGATTGATGTGGAGGGGTGTGAGGGTGAGAGATGTAGAGAGCAAGAGGATAATGAAGAAGAGGAAAAGGAAGAGGAAGAGGGAGAGCGAGAGCGAGAAAGTGAAGGTGAAAGAGAGGGAGATGGAGATGACAGATGGCAATGAAACCAATAGACCTTAGTCGAAAAGGAAATTCTATTAAAAAATAAATAAAGCTACAGACAACAGGCTAGAGAAGGAGGACAAGAACAGAAGCAAGAAAGACAAGGAAGAGAAACGAAGACGAAGCAGCAGAACCAAAACGGCGACGAAGCGAGGCGAAGCAAGGCGAGCGAAGCAGGCAGAACGGGAGATTCACCAAGGGCGGCGGCAGATTTTTTTTCAGTAGGATAGGGGGGGGGGAAGGTGGGGGGAGAGGGAGTAGAACCCTCATGGGATGGCAAACCAACAGAAGGATTTTGAAGTCCTTGGAAATAACAAAGGGCCTTGACTCCCTTGGTTAGTCTGTGATTTTGAGGGTCATGTATCAACCATTACACAAACAAACACACACGCAAACACATCAGGGTTTCTGGGAGGGGGAGAGGGGGTTTCTGGGAGAGGGTGGAGAGGAATGAGGGTTTGAGGTTTCTAAGAGGGGGAGGAAGGGGAGGAAGGGAGGAAAGAAGAAAAAAGAGAGACGAGAGAAGGTTTATGGGATGGTGAGTATGAGGGAAATGGGAGAGAGAGGAGAGGGGAGGAAGAGAGGGATGGGGTTTGGGAGGGGGGAATGTTAACCACCAAGGAATGTGCGAATTGTGGTTCGGTTTTTGCCCTTCTGAAGACAGGAACTTTACTTCAAATGGTTACAGTGCAAAGACAATACCAAATACCTGCGCGCACGCATGTGTGTGTGTGTGTGTGTGTGTGTGTGTGTGTGTGTGTGTGTGTGTGTGTGTGTGTGTGTGTGTGTGTGTGTGTGTGTGTGTGTGTGTGTGTGTGTGTGTGTGTGTGTGTGTGTGTGTGTGTGTGTGTGTGTGTGTGTGTGTGTGAAGAAAATAATAATAACAAATCAGTACAAATAATAATTTAAAAATATAAATAAAAGCAAAAAGTAAAAATGGAATACAGAAAATTTGAGGAAAAGCGTCTGAAGGAAGAAAAGAAATCTTGAAAAATGAAGAACCAGTTTTCAAGAAAGAAGAGAAGAGAAGAAGAAAAAATATGCTCTCACCACGAACCCTTTTTTTTCTTGTAATTTTTCTATCATCATTCTTTTTTTAAGGTTTCTGTCTCCTCCCGTGGTTGTCGTTGTTCACCTGATCAGACCACAGTTCGCTGCGTTCTCTTTCTTTAGTTCAATCTAACGGACACACACACACACACACACACACACACACACACACACACACACACACACACACACACACACACACACACACACACACACACTTTTTTTCAATTCAGAACAATCGATACAAATCAGGAATCATCAGGAAAACGCTCCATCAATTATCTTCATTCAATGAAATTTCCGCCTTAAATCAAACTATCATACATAACAGTGACATGAGAGTCGAATATATATTTGCTAGTCAGTTAGTCTGTATCTGACTGAATCTCAAACTCACTCACTCTCTCTTTCTCTATCTCTCTATCTCTCTATCTCTCTATCTCTCTATCTCTCTATCTCTCTATGTCTCTATCTCCCTCCCCCGCCCTTCTGTATGCTTGGCTCTCTGGAATTCAGCGCACATCGTTCGAAATATTTAGGGATATTGTAGCAGCCCTTCGTTCCAGGATCAGTGAACATCCGCAAGGACACAGCCAGTCATGCAAGCAAGCAGGACCACGTGGCTGAGCGGTGTCATGCACGAGCGGGACCGCACCTCATGCACGCACCGCCGATCTTCTTCATGCGTTATAAATAGCTAAAATAAGACCGAATTTATATATATATATATATATATATATATATATATATATATATATATATATATATATTTATATATATATATATATATATATATATATATATATATATATATATATATATATATATATATATATATATACGTATTTATATATATATATATATATATATATATGTGTGTGTGTGTGTGTGTGTGTGTGTGTGTGTGTGTGTGTGTGTGTGTGTGTGTGTGTGTGTGTGTGTGTGTGTGTGTGTGTGTGTGTGTGTACGTATGTATGTATGTATGTATGTATGTATGTATGTATGTGTGTGTGTGTGTGTGTGTGTGTGTGTGTGTGTGTGTGTGTGTGTGTATGTGTGTGTGTGTGTGTGTGTGTGTGTGTGTGTGTGTGTATGTGTGTGTATGTGTGTGTGTGTGTGTGTGTGTGTGTGTGTGTGTGTGTGTGTGTGTGTGTGTGTGTGTGTGTGTGTGTGTGTGTGTGTGTGTGTGTGTGTGTGTGTGTGTGTGTGTGTGTGTGTGTGTGTGTGTGTGTGTGTGTGTGTGTGTGTGTGTGTGTGTGTGTGTGTGTGTGTGTGTGTGTGTGTGTGTGTGTGTGTGTGTGTGTGTGTGTGTGTGTGTGTGTGTGTATGTGTGTGTGTATGTATGTGTATGTGTGTGTGTGTGTGTGTGTGTGTGTGTGTGTGTGTGTGTGTGTGTGTGTGTGTGTGTGTGTGTGTGTGTGTGTGTGTGTGTGTGTGTGTACATACACATATATATATATATATATATATATATATATATATATATATATATATATATACATATATAAAACATATATACCACACACACACACACACACACACACACACACACACACACACACACACACACACACACACACACACACACACACACACACACACACACACACACATATATATATATATTAACATTATCAACATTGTAATAATAATAATCACTAGAGCAATATCATCAATCATGAGTAAAACAGAATGCCTTCTCAAAAAATCGAGATGAATAATCGTATAAACCGCAACCCATAAAAGCCTTGCATGAAAGAGCGAGAAAACTTGACACAACTATTACGAAATGGACTTTCCTCCAGAGACGAACTTTTGCAGTCCCTTTTTGCTGCTCCTTCCCTCCCTCTCCGTGAAGATTTTGACTCGACCTCTTCAAAGAGCGAAGGGTCCCTGATGATGCAGCGATTTCTGACGTAAAAGCGTGTAGCATCACGTTTTGACACGCGGGCAAATGCCGGGCATACCACGCAACAGTTTGAGGCAGACGGTTACAGCGCGGGAATGCATACACATACACGTCCTTACATACTTCGGTTTGTCCCCTATTTCTTTCTCTCTCTCTCTCTCTCTCTCTCTCTCTCTCTCTCTCTCTCTCTCTCTCTCTCTCTCTCTCTCTCTCTCTCTCTCTCTCTCTCTCTCTCTCATATTTTTTTGTCAAATCCGAGCGATGGCTGCCAATCTTTCGGCCGGAAGATGACTGGGGAGGGACAGTTACTTCCCTCACCGTGAATCTCCTCCGTCACCCTGCCAGTCACAGGAGCCATATTTCCGTCACGCTGTTCGGAGGAAGGAAATCATGTGCGCATCATTCCTTGTATAATGTGTACCTCTCCTTCTCCTTCTCCCTCTCGTTTTCTTTTTATCTTTACCTCTCTTTCTCTTTCTCTTTCTCCCTCGCCCTCTCTCACTTTGCACGCATGTTTTGTCTGTTCGTCTCTGTTTTTCTTTTTTCTTCTTTCAATTCATTCTTCCTATTCCTCCTCATTTATCTTTATTTCTCCCTTCTCCTTCTCCTGTAACTCAATATATCTCTTCATCTCCCCTAACTCTCCCTCTGATCCCCCCGCCTATCCCCCACCCCTCCCCATCACTCCAAGTGTGGGCGGTCAGATGGGAGGGAGTGTGGGCGGGCGAGCGCTGGCATAAGAAGGAGCGAGAGAGATTACCTTAGCGACCTCTCCCTCCCCTTTACCTCTTTCATTTTGTTCATATTATCCCTCTCTCTCTCCCTCACCTTGTCCGCCTGTTCCATCTCTCCTATTCCGTGAACTTTCATATTTGCCTCCCCCCAGCCTTCTTTCTTTAACCCCCAACCCTCCCACCCCACCCCACAATCTCCTCTTCATTCACCCTCTTTCCACCTATCACACCCCCCCCCCCTGCCTCCCTCTACTCCTATTCCCCCAGCCTCCTCCCACTCATTACTCCATTTCCCTCATACCTCCCCTCACCCCGCCTCCTCCCCCTTTACTCCATTTCCCTCATACCTTCCCCCACCCCTCTTCTTTCCCCCATTCCCCCAGCCTCCCGATCTTTCCTCCATCCCCCTCCCTTCCTCCTTTTCCCTTACCCCATTCCCCCTAGCTACCCCCTCCCCCCTTTCCTCCATTCCTCTCACTCAACTCCAGTTTCCCCAGCCTCCCCTATCCATCCCTCCCTCCTTCCTCGCTTGCAGCATCCTTCATGATCTCATTTCCCCCCTCCCCCCAACTCCCCCCGGTCGAGATGCAAGATCAAACCGCGTTCTTTCTTCTCCCATCATTTGCTTCTTCCTCCGGGCATCGGAGCAGTTATTGGGTCTGGTGTGTGTGTGTGTGTGTGTGTGTGTGTGTGTGTGTGTGTGTGTGTGTGTGTGTGTGTGTGTGTGTGTGTGTGTGTGTGTGTGTGTGTGTGTGTATGTGTGTGTGTGTGTGTGTGTGTGTGTGTGTGTGTGTGTGTGTGTGTGTGTGTGTGTGTGTGTGTGTGTGTGTGTGTGTGTGTGTGTGTGTGTGTGTGTGTGTGTGTATGTGTGTGTGTGTGTGTGTGTGTGTGTGTGTGTGTGTGTGTGTGTGTGTGTGTGTGTGTGTGTGTGTGTGTGTGTGTGTGTGTGTGTGTGTGTGTGAGAGAGAGTGAGAGAGAGAGAGAGAGAGAGAGAGAGAGAGAGTGAGAGAGAGAGAGAGAGAGAGAGAGAACTAATACATACAACGAGCTTTACGGCCCAAATGAAAAATCATAAACCCCACAAATGCAAAATAAATCTGAAAATGAAAAGAAAAAAACAAACAAAAAACAAAAGGAAGAAAAGGTGAAGAAAACAGCACTGGCCTCGACCACTCCCAGCCCAGGTAAACAAAGGTATGTAGGTCTATTGCCCATCATCATCTTCCTTTTTTCTTTCGTATTTTTTTCGTATCTTTTGAAACCAATCCTGTCGCCTCGATGATACTTCCTCTTCCTCCTTTTTTTAATTACGATAAAAATAGTCCCGATACAATTACACGAAGCGTGTGCGTTTCTTCTCCGTGACTGCGTGTTGCTGTAGTTCGATAACCTGAGTGAATTTCATCGATTCGATTAAGGAATGTGAGATACAGAAGCAGAAGAAAAATGTAAAACAATTTTAGCCTACAGGGTGTTTAGAGTTAGTGATATTTATACATACATACATACATACACACACACATACATACATACATACATACATACAGTTCACACATACACATATATACACAGACTTGTACATACATGCAGCCTTCTTTTTTAATATAGAACAATCCATTGTTTAGCACCACAAGTATTCCCACAGTATCGTAATATAAGCATAACAAAACGTAATAAAACACAATCAACCTGACAAAAAAGTATGAGAAGGATAAAACCGATAATAAAGAGATAGGGAAGAAAACATAAATAAATAAACCAAACAGGAAAAAAGAAAGTAAAAATGTGAAACGTCAGTAAGCATGAAGAGTGCCATCACATGTAGTGCTGTGTGTCAAGGCTCAAGCGAGATAATGGAAGCGGTGCCATGTCCGGTGCCGCCACCATCTGACTCTGCCCTCCATCACATTCACCCCTCCCCTTCCCCTCTCCTCCCTTATCCCTACCCCTTTTACCGTTCCCTACACCTCTCCTACCCCTACCCCTTTCACGCTCCACTCCCCCCTACCCTACCCTGTCACTCTCTCCGACCATTCTCCTCCCTTCCCTAGCCCTCTCCTCCACTACCATCACCCCTTTTGCCCCCCCCCCCTATTTCCCTCCCAACACCCCCCCACCCCCCTCCCCCGCCTGCATCACATCAAAGGGAGGAGGAAATGGCGTAACTCTCACTCTCGCATGGAGAAGCGCCTCTAGTGAGCTCGCTTTGCAAACCCGTTTACATGATATAAAAATGTCTTTAGTGCAAGGATCGGTTGCATGTGGATTTGCGTGTGTATAACCAACCACCTGTGTATATAACGACATACCCGTGAGAACATACATGTGTACAATCGAGCTCCTTCCTGTTATCGCGGCTGCAAACGATAAGCTGTTTATCCATCCGTTTGTGTGTGTATGAATGTGCTTTCTTGAGTTTGTTCTGTGTGCGTGTACGGTGCACGTCCATGATGTGCCAGGCGTACGGATAGCAGATGTACTGGATCTCTCTTCTTTGTACCTCGTTTATCCCCCTTTACAATATGACTATCCTTGTTTTCACTCTCCTACTCAATACACCCAGCTTTACGTGGGGGATTTGCTTAAGACACCTGCAGACAATTCATCGCAATTCATGTTCTCGTTCTCTCTCTTTCTCTTTCTCTTTCTTTCTTGCTTGGTTGCCTGTCTGCTGGCTTGCCTGGTTGGTTGGTTGGTTGGTTGCTTGCTTGCCTGTCTATCTCTCTATCTGTCTAATGGTCTGTCTGTGTATATGTATATACATACATGTGTGCGCGCGCGCACACACACACACACACACACACACACACACACACACACACACACACACATATAATATATATATATATATATATATATATATATATATATATATATATATGTGTGTGTGTGTGTGTGTATAATATATATATATATATATATATATATATATATATATATATATATATATATATATATATATATATATATATATATATATATTATATATATTTATATATAAAATGCTCCCGTCTTCCCTCTTGTAGTCTCCTCTCCTGCCCTTGCCACTGACGTCACAGCCAGTCCACAAGTGTCGAGCATCTGCATCCGAGACACTCCAGACAGACCTGAACTCACATCTCTGTTTACCTCTTCGTAACGCCCACCTCGTTTCTACGCTTTCCGTCTCTCTTTCCTTTCTTTCTTCCTATTTAAACCTTGATTCTTGAATCCTGGTTTATGCATCTCCTCATTTCCTTTCTCACATCCTGTTCTTCCTGTTCTATCTCCTTCCATTAATCCATCCTTCCCTTATCTCCCGTTTCATTTCATTACTGTCCATTCCTAATTATCATTCAACTCCTATCCTCCCCTTATACCCGGAGATAGGGTGGCGTGAGGGGGGTATATGGGGACAGGGATGAGGGCGAAGATGGGGATATGGGAATGAGGGAAGGGGTTGGGGTGGGAATGAGGAAAGGGGTGGGGTCGGGAAGAGGATAAAGATAGGGTGGGGGAGAAGGTAAGGGTGGGGTGGAGATGAGGGAAGAGGTGGGGGTGAGAAAGAATTAAGGGTTTGGAATGGGGAAGAGGGAAGGAGAGGGGGTGGAAAAGAAGGAAGAGGTAGGGGTGGGAAAAAGTGAAAAAGTTGGGATGGGGATGAGAGGAAGAGGTGGGGGTGGGGATAAGGGATGGGATGGGGATGAGGGGAAGGGTGGGGAAAAGAGTGAGAGTTGGTAAGAGGGAAGGGGTGGTGATGAGGGAAGAGATTTGGGGTGGGAAAGAGGGAAGGAGTAGGGGTGGGGTGGGGTGGAGAAGAGGGAAAAGATGGGGAATGGGACAGACAAAGATTGTGGCCTGAGATATGAATGTTGAGGAGGTTAGATAGGGTATATGGGGGTGGGGGGCGACTCGGTGGCACTCCAACCCTCCTACTCGTCTGACTCATTCTCTCATCCTCTCCCCCTCCTCCTGCTCACGCCCGTTGTGTTTATAATGAGACAGGGGGTGTGGGAGAGGACTGGGACGGGCGAGAGGCGTAGGGTAGGTTGGGGTGGGAAGGGCAAGGGGGAGATCTAAGAGAAAAGGGGGAGATGAGGGGAAGGGAGAGGAATGGACACAGACTCACTAATATGAGAGGACGGGAGAAATGAAGCTCGGGGGAAAGGAGAGGAGAGTTAGGTTGAGGGGGGGGAGGGGGGGAGAAGGGGAAGAGGAGAAAAAAGTAGAAGAGGAGGAAGAGGTGAAAGAGATGGAAGAGGTGGAAGAGGTGGAGGGGGATGAGGAGGAGGAGGAGGAGGAAGAAGAAGAAAAATAAGACGAGGACGAAGAGTAATAAAGATGGGAAATGAAGAAATTCGATAGACGGACGAATCTCAAGAAAACCAATTTAACATAACGAAAAAATAAAGAAATAAAGTCCTTCAAAACCATCATAGAAATCAAGAAAGTCCTTCGTCTTCATGACAAATCAAAGGGAACAAGGAAAACGAAAATAAAAACGAAGAAAAAAAGAGTGAAATGGAAAATCGAACAAAGCAACAAGTCCTCACGCTGCGATGACGTCACGCGGGAAATGATGCCTTAGGAATCCGAAGAAATAATAAAATGTTGATGAAATCAGATTAATCGAACAAAGGACAAATTGATTGACTGACATAAATATATGAGACAGAGAGCGACAGAGTGGAAGTGAGAGAGAGAGAGAGAGAGAGAGAGAGAGAGAGAGAGAGACTGAAAAGAACAAGAAGGAAGGAGAGTGATACAATAAGAAAGAAAGATACATCCAGACCAGAGGGAAAGGGAAAAGAATAAGACACAAAGGCAGAGAGAGGGAAATGGAAAACGAAAAAGGATGCACGCCCCCCCCCCTCCTATGAAAAATGAAAAAAAACATCGACAATGGCTCCCGCACCGATAAACACACCCTTGAAATTCCAATAATTACAGATGGAGAGACACGGAAACAAAGACACGCGGCATTAGACAAGACAAGTAAAAGAAGGGAGAGAGAGGGAGTGGGAGTGAGGGGAGAGGGAGAGGGAGAGGGAGAGGGAGAGGGAGAGGGAGAGGGAGAGGGAGAGGGAGAGAGGGAGAGACGGAGGGAGGGAGGGAGGGAGGAAAGGGGGGAGGAGAGAGAGAGAGAGAGAGAGAGAGAGAGAGAGAGAGAGAGAGAAAGAGAGAGAGAGAGGGGGGGAGGGAGCGCAGACGGACCAGGAAGACAAAACGCAGGGCCCTCGCCTTCCTTCACCCTGCCTCCACAAAGACAGAACAAAGACAAAGCACAGAAGAAGGGTGGGGTCGGGAAGAGAAGGGAAGGAGGGGAGGAGGGGGAGCGGAAAAGAGGGAGCGGAGGGGAAGGGGGGGAGGGAGCAGAGGGGAAAGGGGAGGGAGCGGAAAGGAGGGGGGGGGGAGGAGGGGGAGGAGAGCGTGGGAGAAAATTAATAAGAGAGCTATCGTTGCTGTTATTCTCGTCACTGTTGCAGCAGCAGCATGCGCAGGAAATTACCCCAAGGAGGAATCTGCTCCTTGGGTCGTGCAATTACTCGTTTCCGCCGGCCTCATGCAATGGGTGGGAGACACGGAGCAGGAGGAGCAGGAGGAGTAGGAGGAACAGGAGGAGGAGCAGGAGGAGCAGGAGAAGGAGCACGAGAAACAGGAGAAGGAGCAGGAGAAACAGGAGGAGCAGGAGGAAGAGGAGGAAGAGGAGAACGAGAAGGAGAAGAAGGAGGAGCAGGAGGAGCAGGAGGAACAGGAGAAGGAGCAGGAGGAGCAGGAGAAGGAGCAGGAGTAACAGGAGAAGGAGCAGGAGAAACAGGAGGAGCAGGAGGAAGAGGAGGAAGAGGAGAACGAGAAGGAGAAGAAGGAGGAGAAGGAGGAGCAGGAGGAGCAGGAGGAGCAGGAGGAGCAGGAGGAACAGGAGAAGGAGGAGGAGAAGGAGCAGGAGGAACAGGAGAAGGAGCAGGAGGAGCAGGAGGAACAGGAGAACGAGGAGAAGAAGGAGGAGGAGGAGGAGGGGGAGGAGGAGGAGCAGGAGGAGCAGGAGGAGCAGGAGGAAGAGGAGGAAGAGGAGAACGAGAAGGAGCAGAAGGAGGAGGAGAGGGAGGAGGAGGAGCAGGAGGAACAGGAGGAGGAGCAGGAGGAGCAGGAGGAGGAGCAGGAGGAGAGGAGAGGGAGGAGCAGGAGGAAGGAAGAGGAGAACGAGAAGGAGAAGAAGGAGGAGGAGGAGGAGGAGGAAGAGAGGGAGGAGGAACAGGAGGAAGAGGAGAACGAGAAGGAGCAGAAGGAGGAGGAGGAGAGGGAGGGGGAGGGGGAGGGGGAGGGGGAGGAGGAGGAGGAGGAGGAGGAGGAGGAGGAGGAGGAGGAGGAGGAGGAGGAGGAGGAGGAGGAGGAGGAGGAGGAGGAGAAGAGGAGGAGGAGGAGGAGGAGGAGGAGGAGGAGGAAGAAGAAGAGGAGGAGGAGGAGGAGGAGGAGGAGGAAGAAGAAGAAGAAGAAGAAGAGGAGGAGGAGGAGGAGGAGGAGGAGAAGGAGAAGAAGAAGAAAAGGGAGGTAGAGATGTAGAAGTAGAAAAAGAGGTGAAAATAAATCTGAAAAAGAGGAAGAAAAGGGAAAAGGAAAAGGAGCAGAAGAGGACAGGGATGAGGAGGGTAATGGTCCGGCAGGCGGTCAGGTCAAGGTCGTATCGAAGGCCAAGCAATCACCGCGAGAGTTTTACGGGCGGCGTGGGCGTCACTTCGCACGCCAGTAACTATTACCTGAGCTGTTTAGCGATTTTTTCCTTGCGAGTGGGCGTGTGCGTGTGTGTAGTGTTTTTTTTCTCTCTGAGAGCGGGTTTATCTTTGTGTCTCTATCTGTCTATGCCTTTATTTGTTTCCTTTGTTCAGGTCTCCGTGCAATTTTTGGTGGATTTGTTTGCTTGTTGTTCTATTGCGGATTTCTTTGGTGTATGTGTGGGGAGGGATGCTTTGATTTGTTTGTGTACGTTTGAATAGTCAGTGTTTTCCTCTTTGTATTTATATGTTAACCGGTGTCTTTTGTTTGTTTTTGTCTCTGTGTGTGTTGTGATTAGTTCTCCCTTCGTTCCTTTTCCGTTGTCTGACTGGCAGGAGTGTTTTATCTCTTTATTACCTCTTTGTTTAGCTTTTTTTTCATTATACACTAATAGTCAGTGTAATGACGTTTCCCTTGACGCCAGTGCTAATCGTCTCTTGGCGTCAGTGTTATTATCTTGATTGAAAAAACGTCACTTTTTGCTCGCCTTTTTTACGTAACATATATTAATTAAACCCCGACGGGGATTCGCCCGCTACGATTAATTACATTTGTTGTATCTTTTGTCTAGTCAAGTTCAATTATTTTTCAAGTCCCTTATCTAATTTAAATGCATAATACATATCATATACAAGTCAACGTTTTGTTCAAATGTACTAGTCCTTCACTGCTTTATCTTAATATATCATCCGCACACTGTTTCATATAAACACATTACCAATTCCGTGATTTATCTAAACACAATATCATACAAAGGGTCACCTAAATACACTATCCATATTCATATGAACTAATCATCATGAAAATTTATAGAATTTTAAAAAAATACATCAATACATAACATCACTGAAAAGCATCATCCATACATTGTCTTATTTAAATAATATGAGCGACGTCGACATTCCTCTCTGCCACCCGATTCCGTCGTACATCTCTCACTCGTCCCCTCCCCCATATTGCAGTCATCAATACTACCATCAGTACTAATATCCCCATCATAACCATCACAGAAAGCACTTGAACGCGCGCTTGAGAAACCACTTAGCATATCCCCGAACCAGAAGGAGGAGCCAATTGAGCGCTCACGAAACCGCGGGGCGCTGCATCTACAACTGAGATTATGAATCCCCTCCGCATGGGCCCAGATTCACTCCCTCGGTCTCCCTCTCCCTTTACTCTTTTAGTCTTCCTCTCTTCCACTCCCCATTCTCTATTCTCGAACACACTCCCGTAC
>BOPN01000569.1:309921-314921 GCA_017312705.2 Penaeus japonicus | reverse complement strand
AAAACGCATCCCGTATCATTCTAACGTCATTACACTTACGAAAGACATTCATACGCAGCGTACATACGTACTCTTTCGCATACACTCTTACGCAACATTAATGTTCTCTTCTCTCTCCCCTTTACGGAAGTGAAATGGGTATTTTGCAGCGCTAGTCGCTGGTTGCGCAACGTGAGGGGTAGTGCAATGGCCTTCTACTTCCGCGGGATATTTATTGCATATTTCCTAATGCAGAAGCGCATGTGCTATGGGATGCTTGGTGTTCTTTTGCAATGAATTACAATTTTTTTTTTCGTTTTCAACAATTAGCACACACCTACACACACACACACACACACACACACACACTTTCTCATATACATTCAGATACAAAAGAATATTGAATTGAAGGTGCTAGCACTCACCGCAACGCCCTACATCGCAAATCATTTATTATGATATCACCTCAGTCTAAGAAATGACACCTTGGCTATAGCGAGATATTCAAAACTTCGCAGACTTAAAATCTCACGTTTAGTCAATCTGTAATTATATATATATAATTCATATATAAGTGAGTGAGTGAGTGAGTGAGTGTGTAGAGTAATAGTAACAGCAACGATATCAATAAAGAATCATAATCATAATGGCAAACATCATTGGTAGTAGCATCAATACCATTATTATGGTTATAGCAATATCTAAAAAACGGAAATAAAAAAAAACTACAAAACTAACATTATCGATAACAGCAACACCATACCTTCCGCTCCAAGCAGAATTATCAACAAGACCAACATAACGCACAATTCTTTAACTAACTCGAACTGTAATCTTCAAGATCAACCGAGCAAACTGAACCCGGCCATCAAATTAATGCCACAACTTCCCTTCTCATGGCTGACAAAATCCAGCTCACATCAACGAATGAAAATAAGGATAATTAATTCCACGACGGCAGGTAATCAACACACGTTATCACACAATCTGGCTAAACCAAATAGCAAGATTTAATCCGTACTTGATCTGTACTCCGACCCGCATCCCGTTGCGCAATAAGAGCTAAGCTGAACAAAGCCAGTCCCAGTTTCCAGGTTCAATAACGTTTTAACAACAACAATATGGATAATGCTAATAACAGCAACAGCAATAATAATTACAAAAAAGGTGTAACAATAATGACTACAATAACCACAATATTACTACTAGTATAGTTCTACTATTACTGTTACTAGTACAATTACTACTATTATCACTTTTACTATTACTGCTACTACTACTACTACTAATAATATATCTTATAAGAAATACAGTATTAAGTAAAATAATAATAGTAATAATAATAATAATAACAAAACTAATAATATAAATAATGACAATGATAATGAATCTAATGATAATGATGATGGTGATGAAGATGATGATAACAATAATGATAATGATGATGATTAATAATAATAAAAATAAAAATAATAACAATGTTGATGACAATGATGATGAGGAGGAGGAGGAGAAGTTGGAGGAGGACGATAATGATAATGATGATGATGTTGATAATACTACTACTACTAATGATAATAATAATAATAATAAATGATAATAAATGACAATGATGATCACAACAACAGTAATAGCAGTAGTAATAGAAGCAATAAATAGATAGCAATAGTAACAGTGAGAGTAATTATAACCGTAATCTTGTTTGTAACAATAATAGTAATAATGATAATGATTATGTTAATGATAATATTGATGAATTTCAACAAAAAAATAAAAAAAATAAGAATGTAATTACAATATATATATATATATATATATATATAGATAGATAGATAGATAGATAGATAGATACACACGCATAGACACAACACACTCACACATATATAAATATATATACATATACATATATATATATATATATATATATATATATATATATATATATATATATACAATATATATATACATACATACATATATATAAGTGTGTGTGTGTGTGTGGAAAAAATATATAGGGCCTATATATACATACATATATATATATATATATATATATATATATATATATATATATATATATATATATATATATATATATATCAGTTAATGAAAAGTGCAATTAACATGTTCTCGTTGATATAAAATTAGACACTATAAGAATATATCAACATTTTAAACACCAGATGATGTTGCTAACACAATTCATCAAATGCAAAAAGGCCAAAAACTCATCAACAGAGAAAGATCATTAACCAGTAACAAAAATATCCTTTAACCATAATATTAGAGTTAATATACGTATGTTATACGCAATACATTCTACACACATGTATAAAGGCCAACAATTCAACAACAGAACAGTAACAATAATATCCATCGAATAATATAGCGTATTCAACTTGTCTTCATATCATTTAGTTATTTTAACCTAACTACTTCGTCTAACACCTGTGAAAATCACTCACCTGGTGTGTTGATCAGCATCCCGTAACTCCCCATGCTTCCTTGCTTGCTTGTTGACACTGATTTATAGTCACAAGAACAGAACGCTCACTTTTTTTTATATATATTTTGGTATTATCTTTTTTTGTATCTATTCACACTTCATCGGCTATCCTCTATGGATATGTCCTCTCTTTCGAACCTGTTTGGTATTTTTACCCTATTTTCCCACCAAGAGATACGTGAATCTTGTCTTTAGCGGCTCTCAATATATTCTTTTTATCACACTTTGGTTCGATTCGACAAGCAAGGGGGGTGGAACCACGAATTCTACATAATTAACTGCAATGCAAATACGGGACTGCACAGAGCGGGCCTGGAGGGGGGAGCGTGAGTGTCGTATGACGCCTCCTTCCGACAACAAAATGGTAACTGACGAGTGAGGTCGGATCCCCGTTCATACGCACCGCCCGCGTCATTGCCGAATGTCGCTGGATCTAACAATTATGCCTGGCAAGTAATGAGCATAGTAGTGTGAATGATAATAATGATGATGATGATGATGATGATGATGATGATGATGATGATGATGATGATGATGATGATGATGATGGTGGTGGTGATGATCATGATCATCATGATGACGATGACTATGATGATGATGATGACGAAGACGATGATGATAATGATGATGATGACGGTGATGTCGATGATGATAATTATGCTGATGCTGTTGATAACCATCACCACCGTCATAATGGTTATCATCATCACCATTAATAGAAGGCAGAGGAAGATGATAATTGCTGCAGTGCTAGGAGTAATGACAACGAGCGCTCATGGTTACAAAGTGAAGATGGTGAAGAAAAGAGGACAAGGCAAGCTGGAAAAAATAATTCAGCAAATAACTGTCAAAACGACGATGATGATAAAGGCAATGACTCTCGTAACAAGGTTAATGATTCTAAAACAGCCACTCGAGTAGACACGAGGCTGTTGTTGTTCTTTACGTTGCTTTTTGTTGTTGTTGTTGTTCCTGTTGTTGTTGTTGCTTTGACCGAATTACACCTCGATTGTGTCATATATTACCATGCTAATGACGCCATCGATTAGCGCAAAAAAAAGAGTCGCTTGCACAATCAACTGATTTATTTGTTTATCCGAAATGAAAACGTTATTCTTTTTCCTGTTGTAAAACATTAAAACAATATATTAATGATGATAAGAAATGTATACTTTTTCATTGTTTTGTTACCAATAGAGAATGTTGCTACGCTATTAATCATAAATATGCAATCGGTCTTCCCTTCTAATTCCTCTCACTAGCAATAATAGTGGTATGTTGATAAAAACAACCATGATAATAATGATAATAATAACAATAATAACGACAATAATAATAATTATAATGATAACAATGACGACAATGATAATAATGATGACAATGAAGATGATGAGGATGATGTTGTGATGATAACAATCATGATAATAACAATAATAAAAATAGCAAAATTATAATAATAAGTTATAATAACAATATCAATAATAAACATTATTATTATCATTATCATCATTTGTAGTAATATCATCATTATCATCATTTGTAGTAATATTATCATTATCATCATTAGTAGTAATATTATCATTATCATCATTAGTAGTAATATTATCATTACCATCATGATTATCATTATCATCATTACCATTACTATTACCATTATCAGTAATACCCTTAATGTTATAATTATCTTTATTATCATTATTGTTATCACCTTTAAAGTTAAATACAAATAGCATAGGGATTCATCTTCTTTTCCCATCCCAAAGAGCGAAAGGCAGGGATTTAAGAAACATGAACTCACGAAAATATAACAATTCCATTTCTATGAAGACTTCACGGATCAGATATGTAATTATCTCTCTCTCTCTCTCTCTCTCTCTCTCTCTCTCTCTCTCTCTCTCTCTCTCTTTCTCTTTCTCTTTCTCTTTCTCTTTCTCTTTCTCTTTCTCTTTCTCTTTCTCTCTTTCTCTCTTTCTCTCTTTCTCTCTTTCTCTCTTTCTCTCTTTCTCTCTTTCTCTCTTTCTCTCTTTCTCTCTTTCTCTCTTTCTCTCTTTCTCTCCCTCTCTCCCTCTCTCCCTCTCTCCCTCTCTCCCTCTCTCCCTCTCCCCCTCCTTCCCCCTCCCTCCCCTCCCGCCCGCCCACTCACCCTCCCTCCATCGATTTACCTACGAAATAATAAAAATACACACGTAAGTACACGTGGATAATCACAAAGACACCGAGATAAACACACCTAAATCCAAACCCATATCTGAATATAAACAATCCGGCCAGGACCATTCCCCCCTACCGCGCTCACCTACACTCCTTAAATGGAAGAACCGGTCTAATTATTGTCGTTAACCGTATTTCAAGTTGTTTCTCAATTGCAAGCGAATGAGAGGGGGGAAGGGGGGAAGGGGAAGGGGTGCGGAGATCCGTGGGATGATCCGCTCGGAGCTGGTGTTGATCCCTTGCGTATCCCGAGGAGACACATTCCGACCTGCGCTTCCTCGGCCGTTCCGGAGTGGTGCACTTG
>BOPN01000569.1:294921-297421 GCA_017312705.2 Penaeus japonicus | reverse complement strand
ACACACACACACACACACACACACACACACACACACACACACACACACACATATATATATATATATATATATATATATTATAGAGAGCATACCTAAACAGAAAAAAATCTACATATCCCTGACGCCATATCAGCAGAAAATATATCCCCTACCTTCCTACCAAATGAGAGAAAAAATAATAGACCTAAATAGAATAAAGAGAAAACACCTTCCTACTATTCCACCCAAAACAGAAAAATACGTCATGCACAGCAATCGACGCCTGACCTCGCTCGCTCTCCAACGGCGCGGTCGCAAAGGCGCGATCGAAGGACGGCGACGGAAGGACAGCCAACGGACATGCGGTGGCTCCGGGAAGGACAGGGGAAACGAGTGGGAAGGAAGAAGAGAGATTCTTCTTCTTCTTCTTCTTCTTCTTCTTCTTCTTCTTCTTCTTCTTCTTCTTCTTCTTCTTCTTCTTCTTCTTCTTCTTCTTCTTCTTCTTCTTCTTCTTCTTCTTCTTCTTCTTCTTCTTCTTCTTCTTCTTCTTCTTCTTCTTCTTCTTCTTCTTCTTCTTCTTCTTCTTCTTCTTCTTCTTCTTCTTCTTCTTCTTCTTCTTCTTCTTCTTCTTCTTCTTCTTCTTCTTCTTCTTCTTCTTCTTCTTCTTCTTCTTCTTCTTCTTCTTCTTCTTCTTCTTCTTCTTCTTCTTCTTCTTCTTCTTCTTCTTCTTCTTCTTCTTCTTCTTCTTCTTCTTCTTCTTCTTCTTCTTCTTCTTCTTCTTCTTCTTCTTCTTCTTCTTCTTCTTCTTCTTCTTCTTCTTCTTCTTCTTCTTCTTCTTCTTCTTCTTCTTCTTCTTCTTCTTCTTCTTCTTCTTCTTCTTCTTCTTCTTCTTCTTCTTCTTCTTCTTCTTCTTCTTCTTCTTCTTCTTCTTCTTCTTCTTCTTCTTCTTCTTCTTCTTCTTCTTCTTCTTCTTCTTCTTCTTCTTCTTCTTCTTCTTCTTCTTCTTCTTCTTCTTCTTCTTCTTCTTCTTCTTCTTCTTCTTCTTCTTCTTCTTCTTCTTCTTCTTCTTCTTCTTCTTCTTCTTCTTCTTCTTCTTCTTCTTCTTCTTCTTCTTCTTCTTCTTCTTCTTCTTCTTCTTCTTCTTCTTCTTCTTCTTCTTCTTCTTCTTCTTCTTCTTCTTCTTCTTCTTCTTCTTCTTCTTCTTCTTCTTCTTCTTCTTCTTCTTCTTCTTCTTCTTCTTCTTCTTCTTCTTCTTCTTCTTCTTCTTCTTCTTCTTCTTCTTCTTCTTCTTCTTCTTCTTCTTCTTCTTCTTCTTCTTCTTCTTCTTCTTCTTCTTCTTCTTCTTCTTCTTCTTCTTCTTCTTCTTCTTCTTCTTCTTCTTCTTCTTCTTCTTCTTCTTCTTCTTCTTCTTCTTCTTCTTCTTCTTCTTCTTCTTCTTCTTCTTCTTCTTCTTCTTCTTCTTCTTCTTCTTCTTCTTCTTCTTCTTCTTCTTCTTCTTCTTCTTCTTCTTCTTCTTCTTCTTCTTCTTCTTCTTCTTCTTCTTCTTCTTCTTCTTCTTCTTCTTCTTCTTCTTCTTCTTCTTCTTCTTCTTCTTCTTCTTCTTCTTCTTCTTCTTCTTCTTCTTCTTCTTCTTCTTCTTCTTCTTCTTCTTCTTCTTCTTCTTCTTCTTCTTCTTCTTCTTCTTCTTCTTCTTCTTCTTCTTCTTCTTCTTCTTCTTCTTCTTCTTCTTCTTCTTCTTCTTCTTCTTCTTCTTCTTCTTCTTCTTCTTCTTCTTCTTCTTCTTCTTCTTCTTCTTCTTCTTCTTCTTCTTCTTCTTCTTCTTCTTCTTCTTCTTCTTCTTCTTCTTCTTCTTCTTCTTCTTCTTCTTCTTCTCGTGGCCACTCTCATTTCCTCCCCTTCCTCTCGTACTCCTCCTTGTGACTCACTTCTTTTCTACCTCCTCCTTCTTCTTCTTCTCTTTCTTTTTCTCCTTCTTCTTCTTCTTCTCTTCCTCCTCCTTCTTCTCCTTCTCATCCTTGCTTTTCTTCGACACGGTGTCCCCCTTTTGTGGAAGAGGAAGAAAGAAGATTGTCTCCTCTCGACTTTCCTCTTGTTCCTCTATTTTCGTACTATTTTCGCAATTAGTACCGATGTTGCCAATTCTCTCTAATTTCCATTACCCTTCCCCTAGTTATTCCTCATCTCCCATTGCTTGCTGTTTCTCGGTTACTTTCTTCTTCTTCTTCCTCTTCTTTCCTCCCTCTCATTCTTCGGTCATTCCGTTACCCTTCCGCATAACTATCCCCTTCCTCCATTCCTTTCTTCCTCCACAAAATCTGGCCCACACCTTCCTCTTGTTTGTAACCCTCACACTTCACCTCAACTTCCTAGTTCCTTACCGTGATCTTGTAACCTTTATTTCAACATGCGCGCGTAACACACGCCCGCCCACACACACACACACACACACACACACACACACACACACACACACACACACATACACATACACATACACATATAAAAATAAATATAAATATAG
>BOPN01000569.1:284921-289921 GCA_017312705.2 Penaeus japonicus | reverse complement strand
ATTATACAACCATTGTACTTTTATACATTAGCCATTATTGCAATTTTTCCTCTACTATATCATAAGATCAAAATAAACATATTTCTTTATCTTTCATTTTTTAATTTCATATTGAATATTCATCAGTTTTGGTTATTAATTGTTCCGCTATTTCATATGTAACCTGATTTTGAAAAATGTGTACATATGTGTGTGTGTGTGTGCGAGGAGCCTGAGTGCCACTTAGGGTTAAGGCTCTCAAATACAACATATTCGGATTCCATGGATTACACAAAAGAAAAATTACGAATTCTGCATACTTAATATAAACTTAATGATATCCTTAAAATAAAGCTATCATCAACTCATATAAGATACACTAACACAAGCAAATAGTTCCCCCTTTAGTAACCCTCCTTTTTTGGTAAAATGAAGGCCAATATTTATTTTCACTAAACTAATTTTTCATTTCATTAACAGTAGAAAATCTCAATATCAGATTTAAGTTTCAACCAAGTGGTGTGGTACTTTGGCAAAAGTTAACAAATCCATAATATATGATTAAATACTAGCAAGGAAGTCTACAAGTTCTATCTTGTCAGGAATACAGGCCTCCCAGCAAAAGCTTGTCAAAGAGGGTGTATTAACCCATTGCAGACTGGTGTCATGACATACCTGACACAGGAGCTTTGGTCTGACGACGAGTGTCATGACAAAATGACATTCAGGGATTTGGGATCACTATGAGTAAGGAGTGAGTGATGAATGCAATTGCAGACATAATTACTATAATTACCGTAATATTAAGCAAACCTAACATCCAAAGCCACTTTCTTCTAGCACCAGCAGGAGAGAGAGTTTTGAATGGCACCCATCCACAGTCTCTAGCAAGCACTGTCTTTAGAGAGCAATGGCACACAGCAAGCTGACCACCTCTTGCTCTAAAGCACTGCCAATTTGCAGACAAAACAAGAAGAAGAAGGTGACTCAAACCATACCATGTCTAAACTATGCTTCTGTGCCAATATGGATGATTTTTACTGTGGCACTCACAGTCACAAACACAGGTTTCCTTCCACTTTCCTTCCTCTTCATGTTATCTTCATTGTAGGTAGTTATATGTTTCATATTCGGTCATGATAGCACAATAATATGAAAAAACAAAGTTGCTTTTTGTCTTCCCATAAAACAGCAATACTTCTATTACACTGAGGATAAAGAAAATAATGAGCTGATATGGATCATATACTACAATTTTAGTCAACTGCAGCATCAATAGAGCCTGTCATATGGCACATATAAGTCTCTAAATGCAATAAAACACAAAAATGGCTTTAGTTTTATAATGAGTGACTGAAAGACGATTCAAATTATGTTGCTTCAAGCTGCCTAACTCTGAAATAAAACCCATACTGAAGACTGGGCAAACAAATCTATCCCCCGTCCGCAATGGGTTAAATGTGAAAATCTTCAAACTTCTATATGACTGAACAGTTCATTCTGAAGTTTTCACCCTGTGTTACTCGATAGGCACTGTTATCAGAGTGAATTGAAATAGCATGTGAGTATGCAATTAAGTGTAGTTGTATATATTCATACCTTTTTGGTGTATATTTATTGTCTACATCAAACTTTTAAAAATATAACCTTCCAATTCACAGTACTTCACAAGCTAAAGTTATAACAACTATCACATCACAGTGACAAGCTAACTTACACCTGATCAATTTTCACAAAAACAGACGTCACAAAACACATCAAGCAAATGATTTTTTAGAACAAAACAACACATCACAACCTCTTACCCTTTGAAAAGTTACAACCACAAGGTTATACCCAAATTCAAAAGCCTGGACCACTTCGTTAACACACTAACAAAAAAAACACATCGCGCACAACATCTTACCTCCTACAGGCCTCGCTGGATCCTTAAAAGTTCCCATTTTGTCATTGGCACATAGTGAAACACAGTCCACAACAACCACTTTTGAGGTCTACTCCCTCTCAGCTGATTCGGGATTTGTTGACAGAGGAATATCGCGTCCGATTGCGTCAGTGCGGAACGACACTCGCGTTTGAACTAATATCTATGGTCCGAAGAAATGTCCTAAGTTTACGATATCGGCATATACATATTTTTTTTATAGATTTACATGATTTATGAATCGTTCATATATATATGATTGTTTGATAGGATGTGGATCACCTTTAGATGAAGTATCATTAGCGAGTTCGGACGAGGAGGACATTGTCAACGTAGTTTGTAAAATGTCAAACACGTTTCGGGAGACTAAAATCATTTATTAAAGATGAAAAGGGGATCTAGCGTAGGGCAGCTGAAATCTGGGGCAATTGATGTACTTCAACATCAAATAATGACAAAAGTTTTTAGTGTTAATGTTAACAAATATAAAACGGAAATTTAAACAGGAAAGCGGCAAACTCTGATAACAATATCAAGATGTAGATATCCTAATTAGCATGAGTAAACAACTGTAATAATAAGATGAGTAATCTATTACTACATTTAACCTTAATGCAGCTACATGCACACCAATTAACATTCAAATTTAAATAACACTATTATTGTTTTTCTTTCAGATGTTTGTTAAGGAAGCAGCAGTACTAAGACTACTATATATTCTCAGTAATTCTTTGAGACATTTCATTGGACCTCTGTTATTATTACATAGTAAGTAAACTCTCCCCTTATCAAACATAAAGGTCTAAATGGATGAGCATTAATAAATACATGGTATACATTCAAAGTAAAACAAGATTAACTGGCAAAAAAAAGGTAATGGTATAATTCCAGATGAAATATAAAATTTGAGAGTATTTTATTAAAGCTACTGGAACTATTTTTTCCCATGCAGCATTGTGATAATCTGATTATCTCCCCCAGATAGAATTATTAATATCAGTGATAATCAGTATCATATTACTGGGCTTTTTGTTTAAGTGATGTCTGTTTCTAGAGTGGATTGTCCATATCTGTCTCATTTTTTATTTGAACTTATTTTAACATCTTCACATTTAGGGAGTTTGTTCTATATATTAAAAGAAAGCTTCACTATTCATGTTCTTTCCATATGTGATTTTAAATCTACCCTTAACCTTCTCTCTTTCAGTATAATCATGCCCAGCATCTTATCTTTTCACTGTAGTCCAAATTCCTCATTTCTTTAACAGATTTGGTAGAAATCTTCTAAAGCTTTCATATCTTCTTCTTGATAAAGAGTATATGAAAGTTAGACACATTCCAAGTGATTATGGACGTAAATTCTTTGTGTGGAATTATTCCTTAACCATTTGTCTGAAGATTAACTATTTTTCTCAGTATTGCTGTAACTTTCTTAGCTTCAGTTGTACACTTTTTATTGCATCTTAAGTCCTTTACTTCATGAACTATATTCAGCTTTATAAAGTCACCCCTCTCTGACTGACACTTTTACATTATCAACATGAATAATAGCCATGATTTGCTCCACTTACACAGATCACTTTCTTCAGAAATTTAGTATAAGCAGACAGCTTGTACAAAAACTACAAATTAGATGGAACCAGGACACTACCAATATTCACACTTGTCCATTCATAATCCTCTCCTCTTATCCATCTATTAGCTAGTTAAACTATTCAGCCAGTTATAGGACTCTGCCTGTAAATCTATAGTCTTTCAATTTAACAAGTAATTTTTTTATTGGTATAGTGTCAGGCTTTACCATAGTCTAAATAAATAGCATCTACTCTTCACTGAATACTCTGGTTGATTACTCATGGCTATTGAAGATTGGCATACATGAATCCATGTTGATCTGAAGTGAAGAAATTTTCATTAATGTTTTGAGTTTTCCCCTTTTTTTTCCAGAGTTCCTTCAGGTTTTCCCTTTTAACTTTCATAACCCATTACAGACGGGTGTCATGACATATATGGCACAGGAGTTTTTGGCCTGACAGCGGGCATCATGACATACATAATGTTGAGGGATTTTAGATCACTGATTCTTTATTCTACTAGGAATAACAAGTGAGTGATGATGACAATTACAATCATGATTATTATGATTACCATAATATTAAGCAAAATAGGTTTCACATAAATTCCATAACATAGGTGGCACCACTTTCTCCTAGTACCAGCCGGAGAGAGACCCTTGAATGCACCCATCCACGGTCTCTAGCAAGCACAATTTTTTAGAGTGATGGCACACAGTAAGTTGCTGACCTCTTGCTCTAGAGTATTGGCAGTGAAGGATTTGCAGGCAGAACGAGGAGAGGAAGGTGACTCAAATCATGCCCATTGTCTACAATGTGCCTCTGTGCTAGTAGGGACCTCTTATACCTTGGCACTCACTGTCAAGAGCAGGTTTACTTCCTGTTCCCTACCTCTTCATGTTATCTTCATTTTGAATGGATATATCTTTTGTATTCATTCACAACAGTACACGAATAGGAAAAAAATGAAGTTGCTTTTTGTCTTTCCAAAACACAACAATACTTCTATCACACTGAGTATAAGGAAAATAATGAGCTGATTTGGACCCAATACTACAATTTTAGTCACCTGCAGCATTGATAGAGCCTAAACATACAAATTTCAGAATATAACATTATTATTATTATTATTATTGTTATTGTTATTATCATTATTATTAATAACAATGACGAGAGTCTGGATTGTATGTGAGTACAGAAGGCATTAAAAAATCAGGAAAGATGAAAGACAAGTATCAGTAATCTGGTTGTGTCATTGACAGCTAATTCTTTTTTTGTGTTCATTACAGGGCGGGCAGTATCAAGCTTCACTACCAACACATCTTTGTTTATCATTGAACAAGTGATATATGATGAAGATCCTAGTATTGACTAAGAGTATCCAGAATCCCTTCAACTATATCCACATTGAGGGCAACATGATCCATGCGACAGTCATTTAGATAAAAACTTTCAGTTTCAATAGACAGTCTCTCAGGCTCCAAAGACAGACTCTTATACTCCAGAGACAGGCTGTTTACCCC
>BOPN01000569.1:267421-272421 GCA_017312705.2 Penaeus japonicus | reverse complement strand
GATATCTTTCAGTCTGCGTGTAATCCACTCCCCCCTTTTTTTGCAACTATTGTGTTCAATGTCTTGTGTATCAGATGTGAATGAAACTCTAGTGTCCTCTATTAGTGATCGCTCTCATAGAAATGAACCAGATAAGCGTTTGATACTGTGTTATGCTGTAAGAAAAAGGGAAAGGGGAAAGTACTTATACAGTATGTATGTATGCGTGTGTATGTGTGTATATATATATATTTATATATATATATATATATATATATATATATATATATATATATTTATATACATATATATATATACATATATATATATATATATATATATATATATATATATATATATATATATATATTTATATGTATATATATGTATATGTATATATATATATATATATATATATATATATATATATATATATACACATATATATATACATACATATATATACATATACATATATATACATATATATATATATATATATATATATATATATATATATATATATATGCATATATATATACATATGTGTGTATATATATGCATTGATAGAGAGAGAGAAATTAATCATTTGCACAAATAGGCTTAGTAATTACCTGTTTTTTTTGTTTTTTTTTTTAACAGACACAGACGTGTTCAAAAAATAGTTATATTATCGTTTCTGATTAAATATAGTTTAGAAAGGTAGATAGCAATTAGGATAAACATATTAATCACGAAATGTATGTCGAAGGAAAAGTTTCAAACGTTGACTGTAGAACAAAGTATTGATAGACTTGATTATAGATCATGAGAATAGTGGGAACTCAAGATTATATATATATGTGTGTGTGTGTGTGTGTGTGTGTGTGTGTGAGAGAGAGAGAGAGAGAGAGAGTGTGGGTGTAGGGTGTGTTTGTTTGTTTGTTTGTGTTTGTCTGTGTGTGTGATAAGAGAGAGAAAGAGAAATTGATTAGTGCAAACTGTAGCCTGTCGGCGCGCGCCAAGGTATCCATGGAACAAGGCTATGACGTTTAAAATGTTTTTATTAGAAAATTGTGAAATTTAGGAATCTGAAATAAAGAACCTATGATCTCCCTCCCCGTCTTCCCCTCCCCCCCCCCCTTCCCTCCTTTCTTCGTATCCTTGCTCTTTTTTTCCCATGCTCCCCCATTCCCTCTCATCCTACATCCTCTCATCCTCTTAAACCTTGTTTCTTCTCCCCTTCTTCCTTTCTCTCCCTCATTTCTTTGCCCCAAAATTCTCACGAGTCTTCTCTTCTCAACCCTCTATCCCAGATTCTCTCTCTGTCCATTTTCTCATTCATAGTTCAAAAGACTGAAGAAAGGGAGAACAACTTGATGTTGTATGAATTATATTTGGATCGACGGTTGTTTGTAAACATTCTTGTTCGACTGAGTGACAGAAAATGAAGCTAGCTTGTAAATTCATGGGATAATAGCTGTAATGTAATGAAGTAGAGAGAACCTTCGACATTCGACCGTCTGTTGAACGATATTTTATTGAATGTACGTTCGGCGAATTATAGCGTCATCAGATCTGCAGCAAAAAGGCAGAACGCATTAACTCTAAAATCCATGTTTTGAGAAAATCGATGTTAAAGGTTTGGCTGCATGTACATTTACTCCTATTATTGTTATCGATATACAAAACTGACCATACCTTTATTGACATTCAGACACCATGATAGTTATATCAAATTCGTCTTTAAATGACGATTTCACAGATACCAAATTCATAAAAATCGCATTTTTGGAGTTAATGCGTTCTGCCTTTTCACTGCAGAGATTACCATAACATGATGACGCCATTCCATGACACTCGCCGCCTCGTTCCACGTGGTGTAAACGTGAACCTCCCGACCTCATGCTGCCGATTTAACAACAGACTTGTCCCTGGCTCTGATTAGCGTCTTGACACTGCCCCTGTCATACATGCGGTAGGCACTTCGCTAGCTAGTGCTTTTTCGTCTGTTGAATAGGAGTGAGCGAAATTAGTTCTTGTATAATTAACTTAAGCTGATGTATTCAGTATTATCGGTATGTACAGTGTCAGTGGGAAACTTTATCCATATTGTTTACTGTTTTTCTTTCAGAATATAGTCAATGTGATACGTAATTGAGATCTAGATTTAAAAAAAAAAAGTTTCCCATATAAGTTTGCTCTGCATCCACATTTTGATTTGAACAAGGACGGACAATTATATTGTAAAACCATTAGTAAATAGATATGTATACACACATATATGTAGTGTGTATATATATATATTTATATATATATATATATATACATACATATATATATATATATATATATATATATATATATACATATATATATATATATATATATATATATATATATATATATATATATATATGTATGTATGTATGTGTATATATAGATATTATATATGTATGCAAGTATACGGTTATCATTTTTATGTGATTCTTTCCATGGTGAATTAGAATACAAATTTCATTATATATGTTTTGAATTATTTTGTTTACAATTTGAATGTTTTCTACATGCTTATTTTATGTAAATAATAAAGAAAAATATGCATCGACTCTACACACATGCCCGGCCATACATTGGCACAATAAAGAAAGGGAAATTATATGTATTAAATCAGTTTACAGTTCTCCAAGAATTATGGGAAAGAAACTGGTCTCATATTCAAATGGGATTACATCTCATCTGATAACATTATATTATAGGCTAAATAAACATGGAACAGTGGCATACATTTGGCAGTGTTATCTAATACTAATTGTAATTAAATTGCAATATTCCCCTGCATAGCAGAGAGAAAGTAGATATTTACCAATAGTCGTGCATATCAGCTTCAAGACAAAACTAATTTCTACATTGAGGAAGAAAACATTTGCGAATGAAATTTCAGTGAAGCAAAAAAAAACAAAAAAAAAACTGTCCGCAATGTGGACACAGATCCTTAAAAAGGCAACTCTTGTTTCGGTCTCTCGTCCCAAGGCTAAATAACTAGTGCACTGAAGAAAATTAGTAATGTTATTACAGCGCAACAGTGGATAAGAATGGTCTTTATTTATATAAAGTGGAAATAATTGATTCAGATGACATGAAAACATTTATATGTTCGCATTGTATTATATCTTGATATCTATGTTATCGCATGTATTAACATAGGATATATATCACAATGATATCACGCATTGTTGGGATTCGACTACTTAATCCGCCCCACCTTCAGTTGATAGTAAACACGAAATGGAGCATCGGCCCGCCCCCTGCCCCTTATCTGCCGGCAGTGAAACGATTTTGCTTACGACCTTGGGTTTTCTTCTCTCGAGATCTAGATAAGAGAGTCCTTCTCAAGTGGAATAAAGTAATGATAATAAAACTTGCGATATGCATGGAATATTTTATATTGGCACCGAAACATAGTGAAAACTAGGGAATCTGTCTATCTATCTGTTTCTACATATATATATATGTGTGTGTGTGTGTGTGTGTGTGTGTGTGTGTGTGTGTGTGTGTGTGTGTGTGTGTGTGTGTGTGTGTGTGTGTGTGTGTGTGTGTGTTTATCAAGGTTATGCTGCATCATTAAACCCTATCTAATGAATACTTGAGATGCGGCTATATTGATAACGACTTGGACTAAGAGGACAGAGGATTGCTTGACTAGCACTTAAATAATATGAGATTGTTCACGAAAAAAAAGAGAAAAATGCTGCGTAAGGCTGTAAATGAAAGGAAAAAAAGTGGAGAATAAGAGATCATAGATGAAATTGCTGTACAAACAATCGAAAATATATGCACATATGAGTAATATCTTGATAAGTATTAAGAGTAGGCAGAATATGGATGAGAGGAGAGAAGGAAAAACTGTTAATCATGCTAGTTTATTTTACGAGGATGTTTACGAGGGCGTTAAGGATTAGAGACGGAAGGAGAGAAAGGAGGATTGGGTGTAGACTTATGCCTAGTCACGAGGGCTGTGTTAGTGCCTGGGCACTCTCGCGCTGTTTATGATATTCCAAGGTTACAATGCCTTGAAGATTCTCTCTCTCTCTCTCTCTCTCTCTCTCTCTCTCTCTCTCTCTCTCTCTCTCTCTCTATTTTTTCATGTGTGTGTACCCACGCTCATCTGTGTGTGTGTGTGTGTGTGTGTGTGTGTGTGTGTGTGTGTGTGTGTGTGTGTGTGTGTGTGTGTGTGTGTGTGTGTGTTCTCTCTCTCTCTCTCTCTCTCTCTCTCTCTCTCTCTCTCTCTCTCTCTCTCTCTCGCTCTCTCTTTCTCTCTCTCTCTCTCTCTCTCTCTCTCTCTCTCTCTCTCTCTCTCTCTCTCTCTCTCTCTCTCTCTCTCTCTCTCTCTCTCTCTCTCTCTCTCTCTCTCTCTCTCTCTCTCTCTCTCTCTCTCTCTCTCTCTCTCTCTCTCACTCGCTCTCTCTCTCTTGCTCTCTCATATGTGAGCCCAAAGAGAATAAGATTGGGGTGAGGATAACCTATGTTACCTCATCCTTTTGAGATGTAAGTAACCACTAGTCTCAATAAACTTGTCAAAGTCAAATGGCCTCGCTCGCTCTCGCTCGCTCACTTTATCCCCATTTCGATTCGTGTAAATTCCTGTATTCTATGCCTCCAGCCATCTTTATGATCCATTCATCCATCTATCCATCCATTCATCCATCTACCCATCCATTCATTCATTCATCCATCCATCCATCCATCCATCCATCCATTCATCCATCCACCCATCCATTCATTTATCTATCTATTTATTTATAGATCTATCCATCTATTATCTACCTATCCATTCATCTATCCTTGCACTTGTGCATCTGTCTGTCTGTCTATCTCTCCATCCATCCATCCATCCATCTATCTGTCCGTCCATCTATCCAACCTTCCGTCCGTCCGTCCGTCCGTCCGTCCATTCATCTATCCATCCATCTATCCATGAATCTATCCATCTGTCCATCCTCCCTTCTATCTATCCATCCAATCATCCTTGACAACTATCT
>BOPN01000569.1:259921-262421 GCA_017312705.2 Penaeus japonicus | reverse complement strand
TTGGGCAAGGATATTTTTTGTTCCATACTGCAATAGGCTGATTTATATTAGATAAGCCTGTATTTAGTTTGGCTCTATATTTCTACCTTGAGGATAGTTAAACATCTGAAAAAGTACAACTTTTAAAGATCATGTCTAGAGACAGTATTAGGACCCTAAAACCAAGTTAAAAAATCTAGATGTGCACTTGATAATTATTTCACAGTAAAATGATTATTGGGATATTGTGCTTTGCCCAAAGGTTCCAGTCAGGCGCATAAGTTGGGTATCACAACAAGAAATCTGATTTTTTTGTTTTTTTTTATTGAAACTAAGATCTGTGGTTGTTAAAAAAAACATTTGAGGCTGAAGCACTTGATGCCCACCTCTAATGACATGGTCATGTGCCATAGACATTTTTGATAGATTAATAAAGTAATACACATTTTCTATAGGTCCTACTTTCATTTATTTATAGAAATGAACAGCGTTTTAAGAACAGTAGACCTCAGCACTGAAGTGTTAGCTCCTGTCATTGTTGGTACTGTGATGACTGCTTTTGGGTTGGCTGCTGGAGGTATAGTTATCGCTGCATGGAATGTTGGCTCACTACTGGTTGAATATGGACTCTTGCATCATCTCTACAACTCATCACCAGAGTTGCAGAAGCCAAAGAATGTTTCAGTAAGTTGAATAAATATTAGAATAAAATAGATGCAAAATGTAGTGGATAAAGTTAATTGTCTGTTAAAAAAGAAAATGATAAAACGTCAATGTTTTCATGGAATCTTGGTAGTTGGTAGTTCATTTTTTATATTATAGAACACTTGATGATTGCTTTTTATCAAGGTTCACTGATGATATGCATAGCATTACCTAGACATGCTAATTCTGAGATATAAGATATTGATAAGTTTGATTTGTGTTTGTGTGGAATTAGCACTTTTCAGCACAGAATCATCCATTGATTATTATTATATTGTTGCAATATTTTACCCTGATCTATGATTTTATTAAAAGGACTCTGCTATAGAGGTAGGAAAAGATGGAGAGGCAAACGACAATGAAAATCCAGAGAAGAAGAGAAAGAAAAGACACATTTTTATACAGCGTATCATATCAGCGTGGGGCGCATGGAAGGCATACATGAGTCATCCAGTCAGAGATGCTGGGCTTGGTCTTGCATTTCTGTTTATGACAGTGCTTGCATTTGACAATTACTCCAGAGGTAAATGCAGACAGATGCACACACACACACACACACACACACACACACACACACACACACACACACACACACACACACACACACACACACACACACACACACACACACACACATGCACACAGACACAAACTTGAGATTACTGATGTTCTTAAGGACTAGTGATATTTTTTAAAGAAAGAATAATTCTAGTTTTACAATATGCATGTAAGTCAGTATAAAATTATCAAGAATGAAAATCTCAATTATCTCAATCTTAATACAAGTCAGCACATATATTTTTTTTGTTTACTTATTTAATGCTATATGGAAAACAGTAACAGATTTTGAAGAACTACTGTACATATGATATTATATACATGCACTTGCACTTGCTACATATGAGATGAGTGAAATGACAAATTAACTTCCTGAATATGGCATTTCTTAGACATTAAGTGATTAAGAATAGTTATAGTCTATGCTTATTAATAATGTAAAAGTTTGTCTTCATTATCATGTTTTTTTCTTTTTGTTATTATAATTACTCATCTTACTCTTCATCTTAAATTACCTCTTCTTCTCCAAGTAGTTTTGTTCTCATTTTATTATCTTATTATTAGTTACACATACTCTTAATTTTTTCAGCCTTCGTATATGAATCTGGTGTATCAGAGACAGTTCTTGGTATTCTAACAGCTGTAGCATCTATGTCTGGTATTTTGGGCTCATTAGCCTTCCCATTCCTTAGAAAGAGGGTAAGTTGTTAATCATCCTTGAAAAAAATGAAGATATACTGGTGTATTGATGACATGCTGCTTAGAAATTATTAATATGATTATTAGAATGGACATATTTTTTCTACAGGTTGGTATTTCGAAGACTGGCTTAGTTGGCTTTGGTTTTGAAACAGTCTGTTTGTCTTTATGTGTGGCATCAGTATTTGTTCCTGGCAGTCCATTTGATGCCTCAGCACTGTTGTCTAACAGTGGAACTACAGAAGGGAATAATTCAACAGAAGCTCCTTCATACTTAATATACAATATAAGCACACTGTCAGATGGAACAAATATATCTTTAGCAGAGGAAAATGGAACTGTAGCTCTTGATGTACCTTTAAATCCAAGCTCAAACGAGTCAAATCCTGAATCAAAAGAAGAGATAGTGTACACATCAGTTATTCTCCTTCTTACTGGAATTATAACATCAAGATTTGGTGAGGACCTTTAATGATTGTATATAACATTGTTAAATATCTTTATGAGTCATTATTCTCAGAATAAATTTCACACATTCTTAGATGAACATGTTAGATGA
>BOPN01000569.1:234921-252421 GCA_017312705.2 Penaeus japonicus | reverse complement strand
AATAGCCCTATTATAGACTTATTTAACACGAGTTACTCGTAGGGTTGACTACCGAAGGCCTGGAAGAAAGCTATTATAATACCTATTCCCTAATCATCTGGGGGTTACAGACCTGTATCTCTGACTTCCTGTGCGTATAAAATGATGGCGCGAATATTATTAGATAGACTAATGTACGTATTTGAAGATAAACTGTTCTGTTATTTGTACGGTTAAATGAAGAGAATGGGAACATCAGACTGTGTAATTCAGTGTTTATCCAATGATGCTGAAAAGTGTATTGTTTATTGATTTGACGGGAACTTTTGATTAAGCTAATGGGGAAGTGATTCTATATGAATTGACAAAATTAGGTGTAACAGGAAAGTTGCTGAGATGTAATGTTGACTATCTGACAGATAGGAAAGCTTGTGTATGGTTTCAAATCTGCTTTTCGGAGAAAAGTTTGAGTTGGATACTGCACAAGGTGTATTAATTCCAATGCTCTTAAGATAATAACTCCAATGAACAGAAGAACTTCAGAAAAATATCCTCAGGGCGTTCAGCCAATTATATATGCAGATGATATATTGATACAAGGAACCACACCACGGCGTTTACCAACAGCCATTGACAGATTTCTAGTCTTGCTCAAACATTGGGACTGGTCATTAATGAAGAAAAAAACGAAGTTTCAAAGTAAAGAAAGAAATAACGTGACGTTTACCCTAAACAACAAACCAGTGGAGGTGTTGACACAAATATCTGGGTATGTACATTCAGTCAAACAGAGGCTGAACATGGTGCAAGGATAGGTGCTGGGGTGCCTCTGGCTAGTCTACATAGGTACAATAAGGGCTCTGGTGTCAGAAATGCTAGGATAGACATAATGAGAACAGAGACAGGATTGCAAAGTACTACACAGAGAGTGAGCGAGATTAATGTCACAGCAGCCATCAGGTTAATGAGAGAGACCAGTGGAAAGAAATTAGTGAGAGATGTGGTCAGCGGTCTAAATAAATAATATCATGACTTTTTATAGGCAAGGCAAGCGAGGATATACGAAGAAGCTAGAAAATGGTATTGACTATTGTGGCTTGAAGGATTATTATTCGCTTCAGACATCCCCCAAAGTGCCACCATGTGAAGATCAGGAGATTGATGTAGATGTAGATCCCCTTTGTATGAATAAGAGGCTGTATGAACCAGGTCAACTTAGAGCAAGATATGGTCATAAAATAAAGTGGTCACCATAAGCAGTAGGATAATATTTCATCGACACAGGCTGTGCTGTGGGCAATATTGACGGCAGTTGGAAAGAATGAAAATATTAATAAAGATGCATTTTTCTTTGTGGATAGTAGAAGAACGCTGGACTCATTTAATAGCAAGGACCATGTGTTTGATCACATTGTTAACGAGTGCCGATTGATTGCGCATAAGCTGTGAAGGCGGTAACGCGTGATTACATTCGTCTGGATCCCATCGCATGTCGGTATCACCCTTAATGAGGCTGTGGATGAGGTAGCGAAGGAGGCAGCTATAAAAGGTGAGGTAGACATTAAAAGTTTTAGATTTAAGCAGGCAATATCAATAGGATGCAGTTAGACTATGATGAGATTAAGAAAGACGAGTCGATTAAGACGAGCGAACCTTGCAACAGTTTATGTAACTAGTGATGACCACAGACTTCACTTATGGGAGGGGCAAGAGCAAGTGGAAAGACTCTGTACATATGAGAATTAGGTTAGGGTATAAATATTAGTGGGGGGTTTGGTGTTACGACAGGTGAACAGGAAAAAAGAATGCAGAGTATGTAGGTTACCAAGGTCATACACCATTTTACACTGTTTATTACAGTGTCCTATGCTTCAGATTTACAGAAACGCAAAGATAGCTGGACTCCCCGAACAGGCTGTATGTATGTTTTGAAATGGCCAGGTAATTTCAAATGTTGAAGAGGTACGAACATTTTGCATCAGTTATATAATTGTAGTTGGTATTTGTGCATATAGGACTGTGCAGGGTTTTATTGATATGTAGATGAATATAATTGATGATACAATACCCTGTTGAATAAAAATAGTTTCTTAACATTCTGATGAATTCTTTCCTCCAGGAGCGAACTTATGTTTTGCTAATATGTGTATGATTAAGTGACCTCCGGAGAGGATTTATCATGGTTATAGCACTCTCCTGATACGTATAAAATTAACTGTGTATGCTTGTGATTAATCCGCCTTTTGTACTTTATATATTTCAATATGTTGATATAACTGTGAGATTTTGTAAAATATATGTGAGCCCAAAGAAGGACTAAGATTGGGGCGAGGAAAACCTATGTTACCTCATCCCTTGTCTCAATAAATGTCAAAGTCAAAGTCTCTATTTCTCTCTCTCGTTTTATAATTCATTGCAAACTACCATCCACTCGGGTCTGATTTCGCGTCACTGAAGATGCAGAATTTTCCTAGAGGTAGCACAAAACGTTTCGAGAATTTTTTCGAGAAATCCCATTTTTTTAGTGACTCACTCTCTCTCTCTCCTCTCCTCTCATTTCTCTCTCTCTCTGTCTCTGTCTCTGTCTCTGTCTCTGTCTCTGTCTCTGTCTCTCTCTCTCTCTCTGTCTCTGTCTCTGTCTCTGTCTCTCTCTCTCTCTCTCTCTCTCTCTCTCTCTCTCTCTCTCTCTCTCTCTCTCTCTCTCTCTCTCTCTCTCTCTCTCTCTCTCTCTCTCTCTCCTGTATAATTACCATTAGCTCTCTTCTCATCATTTTAAGGTAATATTTATGCATCAATATGTTCATCAGTGATCATATTTCATCTTGTTTTCTATAATCATTATTATTGCTGTTGTTATTGTTGTTGATGATGTTGCTGCTGTCACTGTTGTAATCATTTGTGTTATTATCACCATTATCACTACTGTTGATATTATATTACTGTTGTCGAATCCTCCCCATTCCTCTGCATCATTTTATAATCCGATACGAACTGTTCAAACGAATAGCCCATCGTTTAAAACAAGTCAAATTACTCCAGATACAAAAAACATTGGAGCAATTTACAAAATGATATACTCTAATAAAAAGGAAGGGATATATAGACCACTAAAGAAACAAATTAAGCACAAAAAAATCCATAAACAAATGACATCCACGTTTAGTGATCCCGTGAAAAGAACTTGACATGCTCATCTTGTAAACAAAAGAATAGTCTCAAATCCTCCTCCCTCACAGACGTAATCAGTGCGGAACTTTGACAATTTTGACAATTGAGACCTTTCCAAGAGGATCTTGATTATGAGTCTACTATATATATAGTAAAGGTGTAACTCACATGTGGTAGGAGGGTCTTTGTCATGTGATGTGGTGCCAAAAAAGGCTACTTAAGTATAGGATGAGTCATGATCGTAGTGAACAAAGATGTGACAGCTCGGTTTGTTCGCTGATGTTATGGTGATGTTCTTCTGTGTTGTGTTTTTCTTTGATTATTTTTGTGTTATTTCTTGTGGCGTTCTGTTCTCTGATGTTACGGTTGTTGCTGTGTAGTTGTTTGTTTAGGTTTTCATTAGTGGATGCAAAATGTGTCACATTTTAAACTTTGTTTTTGAACTTAAACTGATATCTCTTTAGTGAATTGTGAAATATTTGTATTGTTTGTTAGGTATATATTCAGAATAGTGCTGTATCACTATTTACCACAAATCTGGTATCAATAAATTCCTCTCACCCTCTACTATTCAGATATAGTGAGTAGGTCCCAATAGCAGGGGACGGCATGAAGGAGGCTAGGGAAATTGTAGGCTAAACTGGTAAAGATAATAGGTAACCACACCTAAGTATGCCACACATATACTGTAATACCACCCTTGGGTGGCCTGCCATACAGTGTATCATGTGCACAGTGATTTGCGGTTGCTTATACTGCACTGATTATGCAGACCTCCATGAAGTTATCTTTTATGATCCGCTGCAGTCAAGAGGTGGATTTTGCCCCCCACCCCCTTTTTTTTAGCACATTCTACTACTGACCTTGACCTACCTATTCTTACTGAACATGGCAGTATAGAGCCTAACCTTAGTTAGGTGTCAGCTCCATGAGAGTCTCATGGGGCAGGGTAAGTAGCATGAAGTGCTTCGCTTATGGGGGACACCCCCTTGGCTAGGTCATCCATCAACCCAAGCTAGGGTTAGGTAGGTCATGGTAAGTTGTACAAAGTGCTCAGACAAAAGGGGGGATCCAGCTGCCAGGGAAAGCATCAACATAAGGGAAGGATTAGGCAGTTAGTTTGCATCATAGCGTATTTTTTGTTAATGTACATATTACTTATTATTATTCATATTTTACCCTGAAATTTCCCTGGTGTCCTTCCTACCCTCTCCTGCTATCAGGACCAAGATTGTGGGTCATTCTCACTATATCTTAATAGTAAAGGGTGAAAGGAATCTATTGATACCAATATCTTGGTATTTAGAGGTGTGGCACTATTCTGAATATTTACTATTTTTTAATTCTGATATATAATCCAGTTTTACATTAAGAGAGCTGATGCAAATTGAATTAAAGGTTGTAAAACAAATAATTGAATCTTGTATTCCAGCTACTTGTTATCCAGGATATTAATATGCATGTGGAAATATAGATGGAGAATGCCAATGGATATAGTACTGTAATGCCCCGCCCCCTCTCCATTGAAATGTATGACACATATCGTCTATAACATTATAAAAAAAAAGAAAAAAAATTATTAACTATAGAAATATAATACAGCAACTCCATTGAGCTTCATCATGCTTGGAGAGATAATTGTCTAATATGTTTTTATTTTACCAAAAGTGCACTTGTTTGAAAAGAGCCATCTATCAGAAAAAACAATTTAAGGATGTTTAGTTCACCTATATACAACAACCAATGAAAACCACTCTTAAATTAAGAAGTCATTCACAACAATTTCATGTTTATTATTGTTCTTAAATCTGTGAAATTGACTTTTCAAGCCAGTTTTGAGTTGGTTGTCATATCGCAAAGCCTTGTCTGTGTTTGTGGTATTGTTACCAGTACAGGATATACATTAGTGACATGGGATATATATTAACAATGTATTCAAAAGGTTTACCAAAAGCCTGTGGAGTATGGGGGGTTGGGAGGGGGTGCTAACTTGGAAGGTTTGCTGTCAAAATGAATGTCGGATTCATTCAAGTCATAGCAAAATACGACCGGCAAACACACATTCTTCATGATATAATAACCAACTATGATCTGTCTTGAATGTTTGAACAAAACAAATTTCTGAACAAGTAGCAACATAAAATCACCCTTGCTTATGATTGCCCTGGAGATGGAGTAGTTTTCATTGGTTATTGTCAGTAGACTAATTCAGTATCCAGGAATCTTGAGATGAAGTTATGTTATTTAAACAGAAATGCCCAGAAATATTTTGAATGAAAAGTGTCTGAGATTTGATCAAATTATTAATTCCATATACACTCTCCCATGAAAGCCATTTTGTCATGAACTAAAACTAAACTGAAATATTTGATACCAACTACAGTATATGTTTATGTCCTTAGAAATATAGTTACTTGTATATGCATATATATAGGTCATTATTCAGAATGGGATTGATGGTTGCACAGATTGCTTTTTTGAGCCTCAAGCAAAGGAACTAAAAATATCTCTTGTTATACTGAAGGGAGCATAATAGATTCAAAGGATTATTGGGATAGGTAGTCAATTTGTGCCCAGGGCAGTTTTTTTTAAAGTGAAGTAATTGATAGTATATTTTATTAATTAAAATCATATAGTTTAGGTGTTAAACAACAAAAGTTGAAAAAAATTGTTACTTGATCATATGTTTTTTTGTACTTCGGCATTTTTGATAGGATATTTTGTAGGAAGCTTAGATAATTGAATAACATAATTTAGAATGCCTATTTATTTGTTGTATGTGATAAACCATAAACCATAAACAAGATATTAGGGAACAGATTTTATAATTTTGCATACAGTCTGTAAAGAATTGTCTTATGATAGTAATTGTTTTCTTTATTGGTTTCAGATTAATGAAAAAGAAAATAGAAGATAGAAAATGAATAGATTAGGACATCTACCATCGTTAGGTAATGTACCATACTCTTATGTTTATATGTACTATACTTATTTTGATTAATGTCTTCAAAGATTGAGTGAGTATGACCATAGGTGTGACTGGTTGAATTTATTGAAAGACAAAGTGATATTAGTGAATTAATAAATGGTATAAAAATACACAAACATATTTAAAATTATTAGATAGGAATAACAAAGGAAACATGATTTTGATAAACCAGTCTCTAAAATATTTGTTGAGAAAGCAGAACATATGACAGAGGTAACACCCTTCTACTTGAACAGGAACCTCCGGAAGTATAAATGCAACACATACAGATTTCCTCCTGGCCAACTATGTATCGGGAATGCAAATTAATGGACGTATGTCCACAGTGCGTCGCTTCTTCTGCCTCTTCGTCACTTTTGATTTGCTTTTTACTGGCCTCTTCTGGATTATATGCATCCTGGTAAGTTGATTCAGATATTTTATTTCATTTTTAAAAAGATATGTCAGTTGGATCCAAAAGTGTAATGTAAATATGTATATGTGATCATCATCATTGTTATCATTATTATTCAGCTGTCAGAATATTCATCATAGTTTTTGCTTTATTTTCCCTATGCACCATTGCCAACTGAGAAGTATGATTATTTAGCAAACTGTCTATCAAATGTTTACAGATTAATGGAGAAAATCTTGTCAAGGCTCTTGAGGAAGAAGTTGAACATTATAGTATCAAGACCTCAATATTTGACATCGTGGTAAGTGTTGAATTATATTATATTTTAGGAGATTGTTACTGGTTTCTGTTTTTAAATGTTATAGATGCAATACTACAACTTTTATCAAATTAAGTTATGAAGGTACTGGCTTTGCTACTCTTGATCTATTGTAATACCTGTCTCTCATACACTGAGAATGACACCAAGCTGTGTAGTGTTAAGCTATATCAAATGCTGTGAATATTTGTCTCTCTCCCTCTTTCCGTCTTTCTAATGTTAATTTTTTTGAAGATCCCAACCCCTTAATATATATTGAAATTTCCAGATGGCAGCTGGAGTCAGGTTTACAGTCTTACTGCTATTCTATGCTCTGCTCCACATCAATCATTGGTGGCTTGTTGCTGTAAGTTGGCATTTTCAGGATTTCTGATGTCGCTGATTGACAAAAATTGTATTGATATGATTTTTTCAATGGCTTTGCGAAGTATTCTTTACTAAAAATTTTATAACATATTTTCTCAGATTGAGTAAAATCACAGGACTATTTTTTTTCTCTTTTTCAATTTATGATAAAATCTAAGACATGCAGTATGGTCACGTTATGAATTAACATAGGTGTAAAATACAAGAATTGAGGGATACTTATCATTTGTAAATATTTTCCAGATTACAACAGCAGGAAGCTGTGCTTTCCTCATAGCCAAGACATTACTTTATACGGTAAGTATAGATAAAAAATTTATAATATGGTAAAACCTTTGCCCTTCTTTGGGTTATTGTATCTTCAAGGATGAAAATGTGTTCAATGATATGGTAATAAAGAGAAATGAAAAGACATCATATTTGGCAATCTGTCTTAAGGTAACTAATATTTTTTGCATCAGCTCTTTTGTCACTTTGCATCTTTTGAGTTGCAAATTACCACATTTGCTAGCATATAAGATACACCTTTGTTTAATGACTCTTTTTTGGAAAAATACTTTATAATTCCATACAATAGAAAAGTAAAACTAATGCAAGATTTGAAGTTCTACCTCTAAGTTGACAGCTGTGAGGTTGGTTATTTGTCTTGTTTTAGAAAATGGAATAAGATTTGAAACTAATCTGTATCTGCATTGATGCTTTTTGATGCTCATATGACAACTAATTGCAGATGGTGACAAATGTTCTAAAACTTTCCTTGTTTTTCTTGTAATGTATTTCATTCTTAGTGTAGTGGTTAGAGCAAATAATTTCAAGAATGTACCAGTATCTTGTCTGAGCTTCATTATCTGGGGGAAGAAGTATGTTGAAATGGTCAAGGCAAGATTCCTAACATGAAACTCATGTTTTTGTGCTGATTGAATTAGAGTTTATATAAATTATTGTTTACTTGTTTACTGTATTTTTTTTATCAGATCATAACATAGTTTGTCCTGTATGAGATAACAACCCCTTTTGTAAAGAAGCTACCTAAGAGTTGTGATGTGGAGAACATGGCTGATAGAAATTGCTCATCAGCCTGTGGTGATTGCTGTAATGTTTTATTCAAAAAAATATCTAAAAGTAGAACAAATATGTATCATTCATAGTTTAAAATGACTATTGAAGTATTGATTATGATTGACAGTATTTTTAAATGACATACTGGCTAAGAAGGTTTTTCTTCTCCTACTCCAGTGGAAAACAGAAAACAGCCGTCCATTTGAAGTGATGCTAGTTCTGATATCCTTTCTCATTGCCTGGGCTGAGGCTTGGTTTATTGACTTCAGGGTTTTACCGCAAGAAGCTCGAGCCAAGTCAATTCTGGAAGGTGAGTAAGCTTAAGCAAATTCATAAGGTTATTAAGGATTATGAAGGTAAGGAGAGGTATTTTTAAGGAGTCTGAAGATTCCAAAACGCGCCCACTTGCATGTCCTGCATAGGATGGGTGGTAAAAGAGATTTAAAAATCCAAAGGAGTTCTTGCTTTTTTTTTTATATACTTAAATGTTCACAAAAAGGGATGATATTTTAAAAAAGAAAACATCAATTTATATGGAATTTTATTGTTGTCCCAGTGGTATTTGTGAAGAGGCTATTAAGATGTAGCACATACAGAAACAAATTATTAAAAAGAAAACATGATTGACAGGTTTGACAGTTGATGGTTTTGCCCTTCTTATAGTGCTGCATTTTGTTTAATGGGTTCTAATATTTGTGTGGATAATTCTTTTAGATGTATAGGTTTTCATTGCTAGTCTTTATTCATATTCTCATCATGTAGCCCCATACAGTGGCTGGAGCTTAACCCTTCCACAATGGGCATATTTCACATGTGGGATCACTTTCATACTGCATTCCTTTTGTTGAAATTACATGCCACTTATTCCTTCAGTTGTGTAACTAAGTATAACTAAATGCTAATTAGTATCACAGTGCTGTTATACCAGCATATCATACCAGACTCATATCATACCAAATGTGTGTATAAGTAAAAGATAACTATAAGCAAAATTATTTATTATGGAACATAAGATCCATAAACATTGAAATATAATAGGCCTAATAAAAAAAATGAAGAAATTTGATTTTTTATTACATTAGATAAAACTTGCATAATATTTATAGTTATTGATAATTATATCAAACAATAATTTATCCTTTTTGTACTTATGTGCATTGTTATGCATTATTTGATAAAGGAAAATTAGGTTTTATATTGTATTCATAAAAGAGTCTAGGGTTGCATACTATACCTAAAGCCCAGAAAATGTTAATCCATCTCTGTATATTTTCCCAACACAAACCTCCCCCCCCCACCTTTTGACAGGAATAAGGTTGCTCATTCCAGAAAGGCTTTGTTATTTTATGTTATCATAATTATGTATTACATATTTTTGTTTGTCTGTTTTATTCTTCTTATTCTGTTAACAAATGAGCATCAGTGAACAGTCAGAAGTAACCTTCTGTTTCTTTATGATAGCTGCTGCAGGCAGCAGTGAACATATGGAGAATGATCCTCTGTTACCACAATTGGAGCGAGTAAGGGACTACCTCAGTCATTATTCAGAGACTGTTGGTGACTTCTACTCACCCATGGAATCACCTTTAGGTAAGACTGAAAAAGTCAAGTTATAGAAGATTGTTTTATGTAATTGCACTGTTTTGACTTCAGAATTAATTTGAGAATTTAGGATTAGTTGAAGATTTAATGTAGGATGCACATATCAAAAACATTTTGAACTATTATCTGTGCCATATTATGATTGGAATATCCATTATGTCACTCTCAGAATAAAGATCTTTACAAAATTTGATGGAGACACTACAAATTTATGTAGCTGAAATATTTTTCAGGATCTGATGATGATGATGATGGTTTTACTCGTACGGATTACAGAAAATTATCTCCTGAAGTAAGCTAGTTTTCAATTATATGGTTTTCAGATTGCCACTGAATGCTGTGATATGATATTTTGACATAATGACAATGGTCATTATTTTTTTGCCTGAAAATAAATTTATTTCTGAAGAATTTAACTTTTGTACATGAGATGACTGTATGTTTGTAAATGTGTTTAGTAAAAATTACTTCCTTAACAGGAGAAACAAATACAGGCAAGTGGCTATGAAGCATTACAAAAAGCTTGGGAAACTGTTAACTCTCCGGGCTGGAAGGTAGAGAAAGAAACTTCACATGGAGACACTGTGTCCTCCAAAGTGGGACCTAAAGGATCAAAAATATACAAATTGGTGGTATGTATTTTATTTTTTATGTTGACTTTCATAAGACAAATAATGTAACTGTTTATGGAGTATTATTTTCAAAATTTTGATCTGGAGGGATGTAGCATGATAACAGCAAAGTCTTATCATGCTTTGTCTTTCTAATTGTAGATTTTGCTACAGATTTTTATGTAAATGTTTTTGTCTTCTTTTAGGGTGTGGTGGAGGTAGATCCAAAGACTTTGTTTAATGAGATGCTCTTCAACTTTGAAAATATTCCAACTTGGAATAAGGCAATAACACTAGGTAGAGTTGTACAGGTGAGTCTAAATGCTGTAAGGACCATTGTGTGTAGCTATACTGAGTTCATGAATAATACCATATCATTACCTTCTTAAAAATTGATATCAATTCTTGTTTTTTATTATTTTGTCAGACTATAGATAGTTGTACAGATGTAGTGTACCAGGTTGCGGCAGAAGGACCAGGAGGCGTAGTATCTGCAAGAGATTTTGTGAATGTGCGGCACTGGAAGAAAATTGGTGACTGCTGGGTCTCTGCAAATATCTCCATTGTTCACAAAGATGAACCACCACAAAAGAGTATAGTGAGGTATGTTAAGTTCTCTACCTATTTGTGATATAGTATTTGAGTTTGTATATTATTGTTCTAAACTTATTCATTGTGGGATTAGAAGTTCCTCCCAGTTTGCCTCCTCAAAAACTCTACTGCCACATTCTCAGAAGGGTGCTGGAGGGAGGGATGATTTCCTTCACACCTGTCAAACCTTGAGTGGTGGGCTCTGTAGTGAGGGTGCCTGCTGAATTGTGGCTGAGAAATAGGAGAAACCTTCCTTGACGGTGTCGTGTTGGTCGCCAACTCTAACTAAAAGATGTCTATCTGCCCCCATGGCTCAGGAGTTGATAACAGTTTTGAGAACAGACTTCTTCTTCTTGTGAGGTCTCAGAAATTGAACTTTGCTAGTACCAATGTCACTGGACCTGGTATAGGATCATCAGAATTGCAGGTCTTTTAAGTGCCAAGTTCTGTGGTACTGATCATGAAATGGTTTTGGTTACCCTGTGGGTCTGCTTTAGAATCTCCAGTCCATTCAGTCACCACCCATGGGTGTTTCATTGGGACAGACACAGAGATGTGTGTACGGGGCTACCCTTAGCTGCGGCTATATTGCATCAATCATTTGTTTATAGAACATCAAGAACCTTGCTGATGCCATTTCTTTGTAAATGACCCTCATCTTACTTACCAAATCCTGAGAAAATGGAGTGCCAAGCCCTCCCCACACATGACTGCAGTCTGCTCAGCAGATAGCCAAATCATATCAGATCCTGAAAGGAGACTATCATGCTAGGCCAAGTAGTTTAATCAGTTGCTTCAGCTTGAGCTGCTGATGGTTAGCATAGATATGGTCATGGTCATGGTGCTTTGATCACCCATCAGTAAAGACCCTAGTATAACCCAGGTTAGGGAAGCGAATTCCAAGCTGAAAGGCATCCCTGCCAAATTGTTGAAGTCTTGTAGTAATCCTATGGCTCAAGGATTAGTTGCTTTCATTGCTGTCATCTTGCAGTATAGTACAGTTTGCACAGGCATGTTGAGGGGTGTGATCATCCCTCTCTGGAAGGGGAAAGAGGATTGCTAGAACTGCAGCAACCATCAAGGCACTACTTAACATAGCAGGCATTTCTAGAGAGGCATCATAGACCACCTGTTGAGATACCACAGATGTAAAGCAATTTGGATTCACTCCTACCAAATTCACAATAAATTATGTCATGTACTTTGAGTTACTTTGAGCTAGATCAACTTTAACTCATTCGCGCCGGTTGACTTGCTATCATGTTTAGTGCTTTTTGGGTCAGATGCCGGCGATGAGATATTTAGTCAAGGCTGGCACACCAGGTGATTGGGCGTATAGCGCTCGCCTGCGGCTAGTGCGGCCAAGAATCCCGAGGTGTTAGACTTATGCGTTTGAATATCCCGCCATTTCAACCATTTAGAGCCAAAATAGCCCCGTCATCAATGGGTTAAGAAGTCTTGGTGCATTGCAAATAACTCTTGGAGATTGCAAGACTCAGAGGAATTCCAATCAAAGTTAATGAATTAATAGCAAACCTTTTATAGTTTATACTGGTACTGAAAGTGCTGTAAAATGTAGAGGGAGCATGTCTAGCTTCTTTCTTGTGAATTCCATAGTGAGACAAGGATGTTTCTTGTGCAGAAACACTTATCAACACCTGCGTGAACTGGATATTGGGTAGAACTGTCATCTAAAGTTGTTGTGTGGCAACAATGGATAATATGAAGGTCACAGACAATAACTTTGCTGAAGTAGATATCCTGTCTGAGTCTTAGTGGCAGCTCTTGATGCACTTAGCAGCGAGACAGAAAGCCCTTGGGTTTAGAGGTCTCTTGGCCCAACTTCAAGGTCCAGAAGCCCTACTCAGGCAATACATGCTTGGGGCAAGGACTTCGAAGACACCCAGAGATTTACATATCACATTTGTGTAGAATGTAATTGAGCTGTCACATCAGGAAGTTGGTAAACCATGACTTTTCATGAATTTTCTAATTTGGAGATTCCATTACTCCTGCAGAAAGAACAAGCTACACATCTTCAAAGCCCTGACCTTGCTAATTTTGTTGTACAACAATGAAATATGGACTCTCTCCCATGCCTATACCGTATCATCTTGATGCAGGTTACAATAACTTCATGCATCCAATCATAGGATACAGTGGGCAGGTCTATGCGTCCAATTAATGACAACACCTTAAGACCAGTTTAAGACCTATCACTTGCACAATCCAGGACTGCCAAGTCAAGCTATGTATACACTTGACTTGATTTCCTGAGGACACTCCAACCCATCAGGTTGTCTCTTCCAGGAACAGTCCTGGATGATGGAGGCATGTGGGATGACCCCAAGAGTTGTGGCTTTGGCAAGTAAACAAGACCTGTTGTGATGAGCCAGCCCCCTCCCTGGTATTTAAAAAGTGGCAAGCAAATTTAGACTTATTTTGCCGATTTAGCAAGACTAAGATAGAGCATGCTGCAGCTGATACTCTTGATACTAGTTGCTTATTTGTTTCTATTGTTGTGTGTGTAAAAAAATATATTATTCAATACAGACTAAACATTAAGCATTATGTAAGTGTAAAATATGAGAGTATTCTTGTTCAAAACGCATCCTGATATTGATTTATCCAACTTCAGATATATTTCATTTAATCTATTATATCACTATGTGAAAGCTGAAATTATTTATGAGGAATGGTTGGTCTGTATGATTGGATGACATTATATGGAAAGAGTTTCTTTTTTTCAATATTTGAATAATAAAACCAGTAGAGAAAAAAAGAAAAGAAAACCTAAAGCCTCCAGAATTAGTACAGCATATGAGATAAAGAGCATGGTAGGGAATACAGATAAATGAGATATATTTTGCAATTTTGTAAGACTACTTGATGGCATTTGTAAGCAGTTTGAGTTATGATAAGCAGATTTTGAAAGTAGCCAACGGAGCTAGCCCAGTAATTGCTATAAAAATACAGAGGGCCAAATTTATCCAGGCAAAATTTTTTTATCACTCAAGAATGCACAATTTATGCTTGCTGCCAAGAATTTACAAAGTTATTCTTGACTGCTGTCATGGTACTGTGATCCCTCTTAACCCCTTAACCCACTCACGCCGGATGATGTGCTGACACGTTTTTGCGTCAGACGCCGGTGACGAGTTATCTGGGCAAGGCTGGCGCTCGGGTTGAGAGAGCAGGCAGCCCAGGCTCGCAGCTTATGCACCCGAAAGTCTTGAGGCATTAGGCTTATGCGTTCGAAAACCCCGGCATTACGACCATGCAAAGCTGGAATCGCCCTGGCATGAATGGGTTAATGATGGGTGACAAGATATCACGTCAAGTGGTGGCAGTGTCAGCTGCTGGGGACGAGATATTTTGTCATGGCTATCCACTAAGCTGGGTGATCGTGCTTGGTCGTGGCCAGTGCAGGCGAATAGCCTGAGGTGTTAGGTTTACATGTTTGAAATAACCTGGCGTTTCGACCATTTGGTCCCCGACGTTAAGAGATTAAGGAATTCAGTATTGTTGTTGTTTTTAATTAAAAAGGGAGGGGGGGGGTGAGACCAAAATTTCATTGGAAGTGTTCAGATTATGCCTATGCCTCTGTTCATTATTGCACTGAAACCACCTAATGACTAATATGTAAAAAGATCAGTTGCTAACTTTGCCAGGACCCAGATAAAGAAAGGAATAACTGAAAATGCTTTATCACAATCAGCCTAATACAGTCTAACAGTAAAATGCATAATGCATATATGATCAGTAAAATGATAGGAATATAGTGTTATCTGTTATCATTCACCACCTATTGATAAACCTAACCACTCAATGATCAGGTCAATTTTGGAATAATGACATTCAGCTACTACTACTACATTATCCACAGCCAAGTACATTCCTGGAATTGATAGTGTCATTATATTATTTTTCAGATACCGTATCATATTATTTATAATTCTAGCTACCTTGTTAAAATGATTCATCACAAGAAGGTGAAGGTTTCTTTAATGTTGTGGCTTTGTGTGAATGCATGAAAAGAGAAAAAAAACACTTCTTTATAAACAAAGCCCTTTATTATAGAATTATCAGCATCCAATTAATTTTTCCATCTCTTCAACTCTTCATTCTTGCAGGGGAGAGAATGGACCAGGCTGTTGGGTGTTTAGCCCAGTTGAAGGTGCTCCAAAGAAATGTTCCTTCCAGTGGTTGCTGGACACAGATCTCAAGGGTTGGATCCCTCAGTATGTTATTGACCAGGCTCTCACATTCGCCATGACAGATTTTCTTCATTGCTTACGGAATTATGCACCACACATCACCGCAAGTAAATGTGAAAGATATAGTTCTAGATAAATTTTGTGTAGATTTTCAGTACTACTAACCATTAATTTACTCATGATGTCACATGCTTCATCATTGTTAAAGATGTAGATAGGGGTCGATTATATGATTATACATTTGTAGAAATATCATCACTACTTGTTTATTAGTATATTGTCAGTTTTGTTTAATGTTGTGATATAATTTCCTTTAAATGGAAGGAATTGTTGATTAACTGTACCTCTTTATGAAGGTTGAAAAGACATCTCTTGTTGATGAATATATTAGTTTAATCATAACCAAAAGACAATATCACACATTGTTGTGAAATGGTAGTACACAGTGAAAAATGTCCTTAAAAGATGTTCCTGAGCTTTTTGTAGTCAAGGTATCAAAGATCTTTTTTATCCTTTTTTAACTAAAAAGTCAGTTGCAAAAATAATTGTGCATGGATTTTAAGGGAGAACTCATTGTATGATTAGTGTCTGTTGAGCTTAAAAGGTGAGGATGATCAGTTTGACTCTCATCTTCATGATGCTCAGTATATTATCTCAAGGGACACAAATGTTATTTGTTGAAGATGAATACTCGATAGTTTTAGGGCTAGAAAGCCAACTTTATTTCTCATTATGAGAAAACTGCTTGTTGGTGATAAGTCTTTTATTTACTTGGCTGTGAAGCAGTGTTTGGGGTGTATTCTGTGAGTGATGTCTATTCTATCTCTATGCGCCTGATCTTTTAAGAGTAAATAAACTGTAACCATGTCAAGTGATAATATTTGGTTGTATTTTAAAACCATTCAGAGAGGTTTAGGATACTTGTCAGGGTGGAATAATTCATTTGCTTGGTATTTGAAGCTTAAGGCTGTAGTTAGAGGCTTTTCAGTATCAAGCTAAAGCCTAGGGTTTTGATGGAGGCATAAACTGGAATGAATAATCTTCAGTGGTTTTATATATGATCATTTTTTTCTCTCTCTTTTTGTCTGTGGTCATTGATTTGTAGCTTATCCATTGTTGTCTGTAAATTCCATACATATTGATATGCAAAACTGTATGTAAAATTGATGGAAATATTATAGATTTAATTTTTCTTATTCTTTTCCTCTCGGTAGATTTACTTTTTATTTAGGCCGACCATATGCATGTATAAATATCTGTGTATTTTGATATGCATTATTGACATTGAGTTAATATTTCATATGTGAAATCTTTTAAAGTGCTGAAGTTTATGTATAAACCAAAGGAACTTCTGTTGGAGTGATTTAAGTGCCTCTGTATGAGTGATGTATATAGGGTCTAGTGTTAGGCAAGTGAACTTTGTATGAGTCGACCTGTTCTTGATCTTTCTGTATGGAGGATTCAAGTGTGGAATCTGCCAGTATTGTTCTGCAGTGTAAATAAACTAGAATATGTATATACAGGTCTCCCTCTCTTTGCACATTATTTTTTATTTCCTTATAATTTGTAAGTATGGCCTATGTCATTTTAGATTAAGGAAAAAGAAAAAAAGAAATATATATTGAGGCGTGAAGTCAATGACACAACTGTAATTCACCATGTTATTGGTTTATTTTATCGGTTTGTGTTTAGAACCTCCTCTCTATTTTCTATTACCTGTAAAGATAAAAGTGAAGATGCAAGACAATAACAGTAAGCACGAAAAAAAGAAAATAATGTATTCTTCTATGATACTGGATTAATTTTCTAGTTTCTCTTTGTTTGCCATATGGAAGTGTAATATGAGTATATGTCATTCAGTAATTTATAAATTAGGATTGGACTGTTAATTGCTAAAAATGAGTATTATCAGATAGAAGGACCAATATACATAAGCAACCTTTCCAATAGAATTGTCCCATTATTGTCAGTGCTGCTATTAGAGAAAAAGGGATTTTTCTTTGGAATGAACCAATTTACTAAGCAAAAAGAGAATAATGCTCTATGTCTTAACATGTCTGATTTTAGTTGATTTTCAGCTTTTATGAATTATGTTACCTTTGTATATCTCCTTTCACAAATTAATATATTGTATAGTACACAGAATGTGAATTTCTAAATGTCTAAATTAATTGTCAGGATTTAGAAGGTTAGCAAATTTGACAC
>BOPN01000569.1:214921-222421 GCA_017312705.2 Penaeus japonicus | reverse complement strand
GGGGGATAAAGATACAGAGGAGGCATTAGCTAAAACACAAGGTGAAGGAAGTCCCTTGAGGGAGGACGTCCATCTGTAGCAAACTGCACTTCTCCCATAAGTGTACGTATGGCCCTGGTCAGAAGTGTGTTCGCACGGCTTTAATGGGTCATTTACCCCATTCACCATGTTTGAGGCCCTGAAATCCCCATTGTACTGGGAATGGAATTTGCTGTTCACCAGGTTTAAAAAGTACCATCAGCACTTTCACCATTTGTATAAGATGACAAACTCTGATGATCAATAAAGATTTAATTAATATATCTTAAGACAGTAAATTAATATTCATAGTTGCCTGCACAGAGGCCAAAATAACTGGTCTTGCCATTACTCCATAAAAACAGTAGTCATACGTCAATAATCACCTCACTGGCTCACAAAAGACAGTCTCTAGTCTACGTTATGGGGATTAATGGGATTACGTGTTACTGAGAGACCTGGTTTGGGCTCCATGTGCAATATGCATTTCATTTTCAGACTTATTGCAACAGGATATTGCAGGTTCTGTAGTACTCATGGCATGTATACTTCTTCCATATACATAGGCTTGTATATGCATGTATGTATATATGTATATGTATGTGTGTATATGTATATGTATGTATGTATATATATATATATGTATATATGTATGTATGTATATATATATATGTATGTGTGTGTGTGTGAGTGAGTGTGAGATAAATGTATATCAAATATATATTAAATATATATGATATATGTGTATATATATAATATATGTATATATATATGTATATATATAATATATATTTATATATATATTATATATATATTATATATATATTATATATTCATTATATATATATCATAAGGTGCCTAGAAGTTGAAGGGGACAGTCACCAAAATTATCATTTAAGTAAATTGTTATTAAAGTTTAGCTATTGGTACCATACACATTTTTTGAGATATCATGAAATATTTATTCCCATTATGGAGTACTGCCATCCAAACTTCTATGGTCAGAAAAAGTTTATATGTTGGTAAAAGAAAGAAAAAAAATAATTTGGCTACTTTTCCCTAATACTTCTGGCCACCTCTTTTACATATATACATACATATATATACATACATACTTACATAAATATATATTATATACATAAGTACATACATATATACATTATGAACACACACACATACTTTTGTTTGTATGTGTATATATATGTGTGTGTGTGTGTGTGTGTGTGTGTGTGTGTGTGTGTGTGTGTGTGTGTGTGTGTGTGTGTGTGTGTATGTGTATGTGTATGTGTATGTATGTATGTATGTATGTATGTATGTATGTATGTATGTATGTATGTATGTATGTATGTATGTATGTATGTATGTATGTATGTGTATGTATGTGTTTCTACTTGTATATACATATACAAGTAATTTTCTATTCTTGTATTTGTATCTTTTAAGAGTGTGTGTGCTTGTGTATCAATATATATGTATATAATAAAGATTAAAATTATTATACTGTACATAAAAGTTCATACATAATAAATGTCTTTATATAGTTTAGAATCTCTACCTATAATACATCTTTGGCATAGATCAGCCATGATTTATTATCAAAAAACATTCAGTCAAGTCTTTCATTTAGCATCTAGCAGAACATACACACTATATGAACACAATTGCAGTACTTTTTGTATATTAGTCAAAAGAGTACAAAGCAACCTTTCTCTTTTTAACTGACATTCTGCTGCTGTTATTATTTGTATTTATTCTTCATGAAAATAAAGCTCTATAAATACCGTATGGCAATATGGTGAATATGAAACTTGTGCCCAATTACTATCATTGTGTGCGTGCCAATGAGGGACACCCTAACGCCATGAATGTATCTTCGAACAATTTGTAGTATTTCTATTTGTTACTTGATTTAACCCTAGCACCACTGAAAATCCTTTTGCCCTTTTAAATGAGAATTGGTAAGGAAATCAGAGAAATCAGAAATGTTTATGCACTAGTCCTAGAAGACAAGAATGATGTTTTTAAACATATGATGGACTATTAATACTGGAAATTTGTACTGAAAATTAGGAAAAACATTCCCTTCATTCCAATGGGTAATCGCCTTGACAAAGATCATTAGGAAATGATTGTAATTCAAAATATAAAAAGAACACTAATACCTTATAAAAGCAATGCTAATTTAATCACATGAAGAAAAATAGTAATAACTCTGGAAAGACTGGGACTTCATTGGTGATGGATTAGGAGTTTACACTTGAAGACTTTGATATCATCAATCAAGACTTCGCTATAAAATGAGCAAACAAAAAAATACTATCAATGTACACTAGCAACCAAAGACTTATCCTGATCATTTTTGATATTTCTGAAGTGCTTTCACGAAACATAATTTCCTGAAAAGAAGAAAAAGGCTCGATTGTGTCAAAAGCCTTTATTAGATATCCTCCATAACTTTTGTTTTTGCTTTCGAGTACATGTGACTAAAATGTTTTTTTCTTTTTCTTTTTTTTAAGTTTAAACAACCTGACCTATTTACTTGGCACAATCTGGTTCAGCCGATTATGGGACCAAATCTAGTCACAGCAGTTTGAAAAAAAATAAAGGAATATGATATCAAAAACTATACTTCTTGTCTAAATCCAAATACACATTTTGTGTGTGAAGTGGTAGAAGCAGATTTAATTTTTTCCTCTTGAAAAATGGTCATTCTCTTATTCTTCTGTGAAAAAAACGATATCAATCTTCCGATTTAACTGACAAAACATGCTGCTGGTAGATGAAAGGCCCATGTGTGTGCACCTTACCCCTAAGTTGTTGAAATACTGTTGGATCCCAGGTACAGCAATTTGCAAGCATTCTTATTTTATTTTCAGTTTGTGAACATTTGTGTCGATGTATAAAAAATGAAAAAACAAAAACAAAAGACTTTGGTCTTTTTGCCAGACTAAATTAAGTTTCCTAAACCTAGTCTTTGGTTTTGTATTTGATTATTCATTGACATTGGGAAACTGCAATTTAAGGAATTAGATTCTGAAAGAAATTAAGTGAAACAGTTGTGCTAATGAATAATTCTTTTACAATGCAGTTTCATCACACTACAAAAAATATATATCTTTAATGAACTAAAAGAAAGAAAATCTATCCCATCCTGACTTCCAATTTCTAATTTTTTCATGCTTTTATTAGAAGTCATCTTTGAAATCTTCTCTAATTTGTGAGCAAGATACGTTTTCGTTTTTTTTACACATTGTATAATCCATATTGGCAGTGAAGTTCCAGCACATCTGTCTCTTCAGTGTTTTCAGAAAGTTATATGGTGTCACAAGTGCTATTTTCCTATCAGCGGAAAATAGTGCGACTCGGATATACAAACTTCAAGGAAAATTGTGCAGGATTTTTTTTCTTTTTTCTTTAAGGAGGGAGGGAGGGGGGGGGGGGCAAGGGTTTTTTGAAATGGGAGGACTGGAAATCTTTCGTAGATAAATCCTGCACTCAGGGTTTGATCACTGTGCAGTACAGATGAACTGAAAGTTACTGTCTCAAGCAAAGCGATTGACCTGATGGGCTGATGGCTGAACGTGCAACCCTGGAAGACACTTGTTAATGCTGCCGCTTTCAATGGGGATGAAATCATTAAAGCTATTAACCAGTAAAATGCTAAGGAGTGAAATAGATTTTTATCAAGATATTTTCTCTTCCAAGAAAATATCAGATTTATGAAAAGGATATTGCAATGTGTGTAAAATCAAGAGAAATCATAATCATGATACTTAAGCTGAGATGTTAGGATAATCTAAATTATATAAGAGATATATTTATCTCTTAAAAGAAAAAAAGATCATCTTATTTAGAGCTGATCTGACCTAGCTTACTGAATATGTATGCAAAAAACTTAATTCAAATTATTTAAAACATTTTCTCTCTAGAAGGTACAAATACCTCATATATATCTAAATATTATATTTCATTATGTCTGACTGCTGAAATATAGAAATATGAAATACTTGGTACCCATTATTATACATCTAACAGGGTTATATATATATATATATATGTATGTATAAGTCACTTAAATCTAACAAATAATGATGATAAAAAAATGATTAAAAAAATATGCATATATTGCTGTACCTGGGATTACGGAGAAAAAAATGTTTCAACATTCATTTTGCCTCATGAGCAAGACTTCACAATCCATTATACAAAATTTCTTCCATCCACAACAATTTTAAAGAACACCTACATCTTATCACATGCACCCTACAGGAAACATCATATAAAGTACATTAAGTTATTAGGGTAAGAAAAAAATGAACTAGGATTGTCCTTTCCCATCACGTTTGTAATAAAATAGCTTCAAGTACCGTAAAATCTGTATGTTGTCAACAATTTTGGCATTTTGGTCACAAACCATTTGGCAACATTATAGCATGTCATAGATCACCTGGGAAGACAATGTCAGAACATGTGCCAACACGAAGGAGTACATGGTTATCCTACACTTTTAAACTACAAAAGAATATGTTATAGAAGGTCAATTAATGAGCATTTTTATTTGATCAAAGTCTCTCAACAGTGCCTTAGGTCCCTCTGGTTCATAGCCTTGTGTTCCGGGCTGGACCAGCCAGTACCGGGATGAAATTCAGCCTGGTGCCAAGACTCGAACTTAGCTAGGCAATGATTCGACTGCACAGGGCAAATCAGAAACCAGAATGGTCAAGAATCTCTCAGGTCATGTTCATTGGTGGTGGGGGATGCCTGTGAAGAATGTTGGTTTCATGGGTAGGGGATGTGTGAGAAGGAGGATACTGTGGGTCGATTGGACCTCGTGGAGATGATGATGCTCCCTCAGGGACACCCCGCTCATCTCTCAGCCCTTCTAATTTCCCGACATTCCCATTAATAAGTGGTGGTCCAATAGGAGGGCCTATTGGTGGACCAATGACAGCTACGCTTGGCCTGACAGACATACCACTTTCGGGCACAATAGGTGTGGTGTAACTCAGGTGACTAGACACTGGGTGAGGTGGGTAGCTTTGGTGAATGTGGGGAGGTGGTGGATGATGTGACCATACTGTTGAACAAGCTTGTTCTGTCACTGCCCCACCCACCATTCTTGGTGGTGGAGGGTGTCTTGGGCCACACTGGTGCACCTGGACTGGTCCTGGGGCTATAGGAGATACCTGAGGAAGAGGGTGTGCCTGTGGATGCGGTGTGCGTGAGTAAGGCACCCCTTCTCGTGGTGAGGCTACTGGAGGACGTGAATGTGAGTGCTGCGATCCATAACTGGGAGGATTAGGATATCTTCCCAGATCTGGCTGAAGCATCTGTTGATGATACTGTGGAGGAGGAATTGTACCCGGGTAAGATCCACGCTGAGCCAGAGGTGGATGTCCACTATCATACGGAGCACGCTGAAGTGGCGGTTCTTCGTAAGGGTGATAATGAGCTGGAACACGCGGAGGAGGATAGTGAGAGAGTGTGGAATGAGGACGTGCAACAGGTGGAGGAAGTACTCCCCTTGTCACGAGAGCATCAGCTGGCACATGACCATGCACAGATGCAGGTCTTCTGCAAGTCTGATAGTGATGTTCATGCATGTTTGGCGCTGGCATTTGTGGTGGCATGCCCAGACTTTGCACAGAGCCATGATGTGGCAAAGATACATGGCTGTGAGCACGAGGTGGAGCTGGAGTGGCCCCTGGTCGAATCAAATCTGGAGGAGGGGACTCTCTCGGAGCTATCAGTCGAGGTGGTGGTGGAGCTCTTAGGTCACCTGTGCTAGAGTAAACATGGACCACCCGTGGCGTCTTTGTGTGCGTGAGTGAAGTGGGGGTGGCTACAGCTGTTGATACTGATGGTGGAGCTGCTTGTGGAGAAAGGTCAGATGTAGGCACATACAATATATCTTCTTGCAGTGCTGGAAGAACTGCTCTGTTTGGAGCTGCTCTCCGCCTTTGAGGAACGGAGCCGTCCTCCTCTCCACTTTCTCTGTATGGCCAAGTCATATGGGATCCTGCCATACCTGGCTGAGCCATCGCTGGAGGGGCCAGCTGTGTAGCCATCTGCTTCAGTAAATCTGTAGTAGAACCAAACCTTGGTTTGATTCCTCTTACTGAAGGTCGCCTATTAAAACCATGATCTTCCACTTCCCCAGCATCATACCTTCTACGAAGACGCTCAATTCTTCCAGCATCCTGTCGAACAAATTCTGCCAACTCATCTATGTCAATGCCACTCCCAGGTAATCCAAGAAGTTGTGCTCCTGTCATCGGCAATCCATTGACAGGACAGAGTTCCCCGTTTGTTTCATTGCTGCTGTATCCACTCTCTGTAGTGCTTGTCCCATCTACATCACTCCTGCCAGACAATCGGGGGGATGACTGTGAGGATGAAGGTACCGAAGAAGAGCGATCATCGTGCAAGGCTTCATCAATGTCATCAAAAGTATATGAATCAGAATTTGACGCTACCGATGACCTGTCTCGTGGATGAGCGGCTACTCCATTAACGAGTGGCACTGGTGGATGGTTAGCCATCTGTGAAAGGAATTGTTTTCTGGCATCTGCCACAGAAGAGGTGGAGGAGGTAGATTCCTGTTGCTCTCCTTCCTCCTGCTCCTCTCCACCTTCTTCTGCAGCTGGCAATGTTCCTTCGCGGGTATATCTCACGCCGCCACTGTATATCAACTTGTCATTTTCTTCATCAGTGATGAGATCAGCTAATGACACTGCTGGGATTGCCTTGAACACAGTGGGCGTCGTGGAGCCTGAGGGAGCGTCGCTCAGTTCTTCTGGTTCTTTTTCGATGGAAGCGTCTTTCTTGTCTGGGAACAAATCAGCTTGCAGCTTCCATTCGCGGACATCTCCTGGGACCAAGATGTCATTTGCACGAAGTGACGTCGTTTTGTTAAACATTTCGGCAAGCTTCCGGTATTGAGCAATAGTTTCCTGTACCTTTGGGTCCACCTCCCTTGCCTTATCTTGCTCGGTCTTGACCTCCTCGCCGTCTTCACCCTCTCTGCCCTCGTTATTCCCATTAGTTGCATCTTCTGAGGCAGTAAGCCATTTCAACTTCTCCAACAGTGACGTCTCACCCTTCTCATTTCTCTCATTCTTATTGGTATCCTTCTTCCTCGCCTCAGAAAATCGGATGAGAGATCTCCGCAAGGCGTTCCGCTCGATGGCTCTCCTCACTTCACTGTTGCTCCTCATCACGCCGCCAGCTACGTGAGCGACGTCCGAGTTCTCCATTCTTCTTATTCTCGTTTCTGTCATGGTGGAATCTGAGGATTGGGAATCAGACGAACTCTTGGACTCGTCGCTACAGACGCTGGTGTTGTCGCGGCCCTCAGCGACGGCGATGCGGCGCCGCATTTCCTCGTAGCGTTTCATCGACTCGCTGATCTGCTCGTCATCCATTTGCGGCGGAGGTTGTTTTTCTTGCTCCTCGGGCAGTGGCTCAATGCTTGGCACTGCG
>BOPN01000569.1:193080-212321 GCA_017312705.2 Penaeus japonicus | reverse complement strand
CAGACCGAGCCCACCCCCCCTCCCCCCCCTCCCCCCTTTGACCTGCGGAAGTCAAGAAGCCAGCCGCAACTGCCACGCAAGGTTACGCCGCAACACTAACTTGGCCGCTCCCCAAGTTAATTACCAAACAACGTAATCAAGGCCGCCTCCCGTAATTGCGTTTTCACCTGACGTATGTCCCGGGGAGACAAAGTGCGTGGCCCACTGAAAAGCAGGGGGAAGGGGGGGGGGTGGGGGTGGAGGAAGGGGACAAGCAGGAAGGGTGGGTAAAGAAAGGGGGGGGCAAGCAGGAAGGTGGGCAAAGAAAGGGGGGCAAACATGGGGGAGGGGGAGGGGGGGGGGTTAAGGCCGAGGGGGTGCCGCCACTCTCGTTCGGCGCGTGCCACGGCCAGCTCACACATATACACGGCACCTGCATCTTTAACGCGTGGCACTCATCAGAAGAGAAGCACCCATTAGCCGGGTCGTGGCCTTATTGATCCGCGTGCTGACCCCGAATTCATACGGAAGGGCTGACGGCTGACGTCTCCCTGCTGACCTTTCCTGGAGGAGGAGGAGGAGGAAAAGGAGGAGGGGGAGAAAAAGGAGGAAGGGGAGAAAAAGGAGGAGGGGGAGAAAAAGGAGGAGGGGGAGAAAAAGGAGGAGGAGGCAAAAGAGGAGGGGGAGAAAAAGGTGGGAGGAGGGGAAGAAAAAAGATGTAGAAGGAAAATAGGAGGAGGGGGAGAAAAAGGAGGAGGGGGAGAAAAAGGAGGAGGGGGAGAAAAAGGAGGAGGAGGCAAAAGAGGAGGGGGAGAAAAAGGAGGAAGGGGAGAAAAAGGAGGAGGGGGAGAAAAAGGAGGAAGGGGAGAAAAAGGAGGAAGGGGAGAAAAAGGAGGAGGGGGAGAAAAAGGAGGAGGGGGAGAAAAAGGAGGGAGGAGGGGGAGAAAAAAATGTAGAAGGAAAATAGGAGGAAGAGGAGGAGGAGGAAGATGAAGAGGAAGATAAGGAGGAAGAAGAAGAAGAGGAGGAAGAAAAGGAAGAGGAAGACGAGGAGAATGAGAAGGAACAGGAACAGGAACAGGAAGAGTAAGAGGATAAGGGGGAGGAAATGGGGAAAAGGACGGGAGGGGGGGGGGGGGGGGGGAAGGGGAAGGAGGTAGAAGCGGATGCAGTCTGGGAATAAATGCTGACGGAAGTGCGTGTGAAGGCTTTGCTTGGCACGAGTGATAATCCAATGACACTATTTCCTTGGGAATCAAAGGTAGGATCTGTAGAACAGGTAATATTCCAAAAGTGATATATATATATATATATATATATATATATATATATATATATATATATATATATATATATATATATATGTATGTATGTATATATACATATATATATATATATATATATATATATATATATATGTATGTATATATATATATAAATATATATATATATATGTATATATATATATATATATATATATATATATATATATACATATATAAATATATATATATATATATATATATATATATATACATATATATATATATATATATATATATAGATATAGATATACATAAATATATATATATAGATATAGATATACATAAATATATATATATATATATATATAGATATAAATATATATATATAGATATAGATATACATAAATATATATATATATAGATATAGATATACATAAATATATATATATAGATATAGATATACATAAATATATATATATAGATATAGATATACATAAATATATATATATAGATATAGATATACATAAATATATATATATATATATATATATATATATATATATATATATATATATATATAGAGAGAGAGAGAGAGAGAGAGAGAGAGAGAGAGAGAGAGAGAGAGAGAGAGAGAGAGAGAGAAAGAATTATCATCCCAATATTTTATACAACCCTCACCCAATCATACAGACCTACACAAAATAAAATCGATTTTTATATCTATCTATCTACATTGCAAACATAAAAGCCAGTCATCACAAATTATTTTCTTGATCAGGCGCCAAACGATCCTTATACATCTATTTTCATGTCTCTCTCCATATCAATTGTGCGGCCGGAGCGAATCGCCAGGTCACGCCACGGTGTCGTGCCACCTTGACATGCAACCGGGTCATGCAAACTTGCCCTAGCAGTGCTAGTAGGCACTAAGCTATCATGAACTTTACCTGTTGGAGAACTCGTGCGGCTTCCCTCCCCCTTTTTAACGGTGTAAATACAGGTTTTTGAGCAAATAAAGGAGGATAAAACTTTTACATACATGGAAAGATATGAATACATTCACACAAACATATACTCGCTCACGCACACACACGTATTCACACCTTAACCATCATTACAAATGGGAGGCCGCCTCACCTGGGGGCCGGGATGTGGCAGGTCGAGCCACGCTGTCCGTGAGGTCGCACACACCTGTGGGAGATTAATTGCATATTAAGTACATATATTAGTGCATAAATGTATATCTAGTATATATGGTACGGCATAACTACACAAATAGTAAATGAATATATGTAAATTTATATTGTGCTTCTACTATATGACAATGTAATGTAATAGTTTGAATTAATCAAACTTAATTTGCTCTATATTATTATGATAACGCAAATTGCATAACCCATTCACGCGCAACTTTTATCATTTACGTCAACCGCAATTTCCTCACAATCCACAACACAGACGAAAAGGAACTGTTGCATGTTGTTTTGATTCGTCATGACCTCCTATGAACCGTGATCCTGGGTGTCATACAATAGTGTTTGCGTGATGGTCTGACTCTGACCGTCATGCATTCACTATTGCGTGGGAAGCACCTGTTGCAGCCACCTTGTTTAGGAGGAGTAGACCAGTCAGGTACGAGGACAAGAAACTATTCTTCCTCAACATGCAAGTTCATAATAACAGAGTTATCCCTCTGCATCTCATAAGCGCGTTCCCCGTTTTCTACCGTTCATTTTCTTCTTCACTAACAGAAAACGTACCAACAAATAATACCGTCAACTATTGTAGTCCACTCCACTCTTCCCGCAAGAGAGATGGATAAATTTGCTTGGCGATTAAAGATAATGAATCCTTGTTTTCATCCAGGAAGTAATTATCAGGCAAGCGAAATTATTTTTGGATAAATACACACGAGCGCGAAAACTAATGAATTGTCCACTTCCAATCGCCTATAAATCAAATGCAATATTCCACATATTTCAAACTTTACTCACTACTAACCTAAATATAGAAAAAAACAAGAGGTCCATGCCGCTACTTCCATCACCATTAAGCATAAAATGGACATCTCCAATTAAACTGCAGCTTCCTACGAATCCCACCAGCTTTTTCATCTTGCTGGGTTCTCGCGACGGACACAACAGGCGAAATAAACGCGATTTTAGCTACAGACAGAATCAGGCGCCGAGTGGGCGGTCAGCAGCTTTGATCGTATAAAGTTGATGTTTCCTATTTGCTTCTTTTCTTTTTTCAGACTCGTAATGGACCTGGGTGTCTGGATGATTTAAAAATATATGTATATCATGTTTTCATGAAAATTCTCCCGGTGAACTTATGCTTGAATGTCAAACTATCAGAGACACAAAGTATTCGTAGTAATGGTGATACGGAAAAAAAGTGAGTGTATGGGAGGGAAGAGAACGAAAAAAAAAAAAAAAAAAACAAGAGAAAAATAATAGTAGTGAGTGGAAAGATTGGGGAGACAAGAAGAGATAGAGAAAAAGATAGATAGATAGAGAGGGTAGATAGATAGATAGATAGATAGATAAATAGATAGATAGGGTAGATAGAGAAAAAGAGGGATGTAAAATGCGAGAGAGGGACGAAAAAGGAAAGAGAGGGGAGAGAATGACACTCTTCTTCCCACACAATGGCTATTACTGCATGCCAGAAAAGAGTCATTGAGATGGTTGCAGATTGTCTTTGATTAACAAGTGTCAATACAGATATTAATTTCGTTTGAGTGTATGTGTACGTTTGTATTGCGCATGTGTGTGTGCACATGTCATGTATGTACATGTGTGTGTACATGTTAGTGTGTTTGTGTGAGCGCGTATCTGCATGACATGTGTAGGCGTGTAAGTGTGCTCATGCGCACATATGCATCTTTCAGACAATGCTACCCTTAACTGAATGTATAAATGAGGTCATTATTCGTGTCCACCAATCTAAATGCAAATATGAACTTCGGCCAAACACAAAAATAAAACTAAATGAAAAAGACCACTCGAATACGTTTAAATGCGAGTGGGTGGGCGTGCACCCAACGCCCTCGTATAACGGACTGGACTAAGGTAAGCGCGAGGGGGCGGGAGGGGGCGGGAGGGTAAGAAATCGTGGGCGTTGCAGCTAACGAGGGAGCTCTCCCGGGTAGTCTGAGACGGGAACACGAGCTCTCTGTCTGTCTCTATACACGGAAACGTACATACATACAGAAACATACATATATATGTGTGTATATATGTGTATATGTGTGTATATATGTCTATATGTGTGTGTGTGTGTGTGTGTGTGTGTGTGTGTGTGTGTGTGTGTGTGTGTGTGTGTGTGTGTGTGTGTGTGTGTGTGTGTGTGTGTGTGTACACATACATACATACATATACACACCCACACACTCTTCTCTCTCTCTCTCTCTCTCTCTCTCTCTCTCTCTCTCTCTCTCTCTCTCTCTCTCTCTCTCTCTCTCTCTCTCTCTCTCTCTCTCTCTCTCTCAACTGAGTGAAGTTTTGTCCCCAACCGCGGTGAACAACGCGACAGCCATGCCGCGAAAAACACTGCTACATCGAGTATATTTGTACGTTGTTTTCGGGTTCATAATGGCTAGTATTTTTTTTTCTCTTTCTCTTTTTCGTTAAGTATTTTTGCTCTGCCGCTTTCCTTCTATTTCCTTTATCAATTCCTTCATTTATTGATCTTTCCTTCCTTCCCCTCTTCCTTTCTCCCTTTCTCTTACCTCCCTCCTCTCCGCATACCTCCCCCCCCTATTCTTTCTCTTTTCCCTCTTACCATCCTTCTCTCTCTACTTCCTCCCTTCGTGCACACGCTCCACAATTCTCGCCATATGGAAGGAGAGAGAAGGAGGAGGGATGAGGAGGGAAGGAGAAGGGATGCGAGATAAAGGGAGGTAGTGGGGCGGAGAGGCCAAGCTTTGGAAGGGAAGGGAAGGGAAGGGAAGGGAAGGGAAGGGAAGGGAAGGGAGGGGAGGGAAAGGGAGGGGAAGGGGGCTTGGATAATGGATCTAGCCCCAATACCCAGCGCTGGCCTGACTAACGTCCCATAGGCAGGGCAACTTTAAGCAAGGATCAATTCTGCAACAATTCAGAAAGGAGATAAATGTTGCCACATCTTGCGCGTTTCCCCAATTTACTTTCTCCGATAGACTATTTATTATGTCAGCCAGGTAGGTTCGCCGAGTGAGTTCTTCCTCTCTTCCTTGCTTGCTTGCTTGCTTGCTTTCTCTCGATCTCTTTTTCTTTTCTTTTTCTTTTCCTTTCTTTTCACACTTCAGAGACCGGGACGAGGGTAAGTAGAAATCAACTTTTTTTTCCCCAATTACATTCTAAACCTGGTGTTGTTTCCCCCCCCTTTTTTTCCCCTTCTCAGTCTTTTCTTTCTGTCGCTAAATACGAGTTGAATTGCGCAAAAGTTTCCAGAGAAAAGGGGGAGGGGGGAGGGGGAATGGCCGTGTAAATGCCTCGAGCCAGAAATGCGAACCGTATCGACCCACTAGCTTCTATCCAACAAGAAAATTGCTATGTTGCAATTGTGTAATGACCCGTGATACTGCATAACCAACGGCACTAGCCTGAATTTACTTGAAACTCTGACCCTCGCGGCCGCTTGGGTCACAAACACATAAGCATACGCCCACACATACACATGCAACCAAGCGTGGGAGCGGACACACAGGCAAAGACACAGACACAGACACAGACACAGAAACATACACATAAACATAAACACACACACATTTACACACGAAGACACCCAAGCATGCACACAACACAACCGTTCCATTAAGGTGTTCAAGCAACAGCTGGAGAGGTTGACACCGGTTTACCCGTGATCTCGAAACCATCACAACAACCTGTCCCTTACCATCTACTTCCTGTTTCTTTGGCTGAACATTATTGCTCTCTCTCTCTCTCTCTCTCTCTCTCTCTCTTTCTCCGTCTCCCCCTCTCACTATACATCCCGCTCTCTTTCCAAATTCGGTCTCTTTATTTCTCTCTCCTTCCTCTACAGATTTCTTCTCCCTTCTATTCTTTCTCTTTCTCCCCCACTCCCACTTTCCCTTTCGTCTCTTTTCCCCTTCCCCCTCCCCCCCCTTCCGTCTGCCTCTCCTCCTTCACTCTCTTTTATCCTGTAAATCGGAAGTCCCTTCTTGTAGGTCCTCCTTATCCCCATCAGACCCAAGCCCCCCCCCCCCCTCCCCTTGTACTTTCTCGACAGCCTTTCACCGCCAGCCTCCTCCTTGACAGTCCGTTGCACCTCCATTGCACACATCCAACCATCCCCATCCCTCTCTTCGCCTCCGCTAACCTCTTCCCACAATTACTGAATGACCTCGACCTGCAACACGGGTTCATCCATCTACCTGGCTGAGTTCCCCCCCCCTCCCCCCCCTTTCCCTCTCTCCCCGCCACTGTCAATAATCCATGCGAGTGAACTAGGGGACTTATCTTGAGTGGTGCGGTTCCACTCCTCTCGAGGGAGATGGGGAAGGTAGGGAGGAGGGAGGACAGAGAGGGAGGAGGAAGGGCAGAGGGGGAGGAGGGAGGGCAGAGGGGGAGGTGGGGAGGAGGGAGGACAGAGAGGGAGGAGGAAGGGCAGAGGGGGAGGTGGGGAGGAGGGAGGGCAGAGGGGGAGGTGAGGTGGGGAGGAGGGAGGGCAGAGGGGGAGGTGGGGAGGAGGGAGGGCAGAGGGGGAGGGGGGGAGGTGGGGAGGGCAGAGGGAGAGGTGGGGAGAAGGGAAGGGTGAGGGAGAGGTGGGGAGAAGGGAGGGCAGTGGGGGAGGTGGGGAGGAGGGAGGGCAGAGGGGGAGGTGGGGAGGGGAGGGGAGGGCAGAGGGGGAGGGGAGAGGAGGGAGAAGGGAAGGGAGAGGGGAAGTTGGGGAGAAGGGAGGGGAGAGGCAGGAGGAGGAAGTGGGACGGATTCAAATGGATTCCTAGGTTAAATATGACAGGTGTCGAGGTAAAGGCGTGGGAATGAGAAGGAAACGTATCGTTCTATATATTTCTATGATTCATGTCCACGTATAATAAGAATCGTTGTACAGCTAGCTAGTTTTCTTTCCCAGCAGATTCCTCCTGGACGCCCCACCAAAGCAATGTCCTGCCGGGTTGTTTTTTACGGCCATGTATTAGCAGGCTGGTGTATGCCCCTGGTCGACGATGAAGTTTACAGCAGCGGCCGCAGCACAGTACTAGGTAGGGTACGGCATCGCCAGCCCTTCCCGACACGGCGATTTATGTAGCGGAAAGCGTGCGTGCATACGTTCGTTCGTGCGTTCCCGTCTCTCGTGAACCCAGCCATTGAGAAATGTCCGCCACAGCAACCTTCCCCGTCCTGGTGTCTTCCCTCAGCGTGTCCCCTCTTCGTCTCTCGTTAGGCGCTCTTTCCCCTCACGCTTCGCCATCATCTTGTTCCTTCTCCTCCTCCTCCTCGTCCATCCTCTTCTGTCGTCTTTCCCTCACATCCTGTCCTGCGGTCCCTCGCCTCATCTTCACGCCTCACGCAGAGCCCTCATTTCCCTCCCTTCATTACTTTCGGTTTCCCCTCAGGCGCCGCGTGCCCTCTCCTCGGGCGAAAAAGCTCTCCCCTTCTCTCGCGCTCACTGTCTTCGCGCTTCGAGGAACGTCAGCTGACCTCATCCCGCCTTCAAGCTCACATGTGCGTATACATACATGCGTGCATACACGCAAGGATAAATGTACATGCACACCCATGAATGGACGCGGAAATACACTGAAGCAAACAAACGAATACACAGACATACATGATTATATATATATATATATATACATATATATATATATAATCAAATACATACATACTTACATATCAGAGACTAAGATTAATGTTTCTGAAATTATGCTGGAATCCGCGTGCTATTCCAAATCTATTCCTTTACTTTAAAAAAAAGCAGCACAGTGCTACAAGGGAAAATATGGATACTAAATCAAGATATGTCTTCCCCATATTACTGGATAAGTAACATACGTGTATCCGTACTCGTACACGTGCACACACGCGCGCGCGCGCGCGCACACACACACACACACACACATACATGATTACAGAAAACTAACTAAATAAGAATGTAGTTGGGGTGGTGGTAGCGGTGGTGGTTGGGGTGGCGACGGCGATGACAATGACGACGACAACGACCCCGACATATAGCAACAGCTATAACAATAGTAACAACAACAACGACAATGCTAATAAGCAATAAATTCAAAGCACGAGACCCAGTAGTCGTTGTGTGGTGGCTGCATGATCCATCGCGTCGTTAGGGAGAAGCGGAGAGCGTCACGTGAGACAGTAGCACCTAGCATATAGGATACGATAAGCACCTCGATAAAAATAAGATACGACATGTAATAGCGGGAAATGAATGATATCGGCTGGTCCTCTTGCATCGTAAAATCGCTCGCCTGAATGTTGAATGCTGAGGGTACGTTGAGAGTACGGACAGCGGACACCGGAGAGAGCGGTGACACGCCGGCCTTTTCCATTCGGAGTGCCATTCCGGTGAGTGCCGCTGGAGTGCTCGCGTGCCTCCACAAGTCGTGTCAACCTGGCCTGTTCTGTCGTCTCCACTTGCAAGGCTTTCCCCATCAGCGGTGCCATTCCAGTTTGCAGTGCCTTCTCCTCCTGTCACACCTTCCCCATCTGAAGCGCTTCCCCATTCGCAGTGACTCTCCCATGTGTTTGGACACTGCCCTATTGGGGAACCATCTTACCGCAGTGCCCTTTCGCTCCCGCCTCTTCTACCCGAAGTGCCTGCCCAATAGGCGGCTTTCCTGCTAGTTTCCTCATAAAGTGTCCCCTCCCGCGGGTGGAGTGCCAGGCCCTGGAGTGCCTCCTCTACCGAAGTGCCTCGCCAATTCACCCGTCCGCAAAAAAGTACAAGGAGGCGGAGGAGGCGCACTATGTCAACACCCCCTCCCCCTCCCCCCGCCTTTCCTTTTATGCCGTCCGCTCTCTCCCTTTTCCATTTTCATGCCCGAGGCCGAGATTACCCTCGAATTTTGTAGCGAAGTTTGTTCCACTTTAGGGAGTTAATTAAATTGTCTTTTAGAGACAGGGGAAACTTTGCCTTCGCCGTTATGAAGGCGACACTCCCGGTGTTGTGTGCCTGTGGAAAGGGCTAAGCTCAGGAGCCGGGGCAAGGAGGGATATACAAGAATGAAAAATAAATAATAATAAAAAAATAAAATAAAACCTCCTATTTCTATGTTCAGGCAAAGTTCAGTGAGGACATTCCCTTACAAGCAAACCTCGGTGAGGGAAGCGGAGAGGGTACTCGTGTGCGAGGGCGTGTGAGCGTGTAATCCCGACCCCCGTCATTCCCCATTAATTACGCACAATTAGGTAGAATTCCTCCACATTAAACCGCGGGATCCCGTCGAACAAATGACAGTCGATCATCCGCACGCGAGCGATTAGCCCGGGGAGAGGAAATCTATGGCTCATCCCAAAGCCCCGAACTCGCCTCGAAAGTCTCGCCTCCGCAAACGGGTAATTGCCCTTCCTAACGACCCGCTAAGTGGCAGGATGATGGCCCTCGTCGAGATATGTAACATCCTCGGCGTAAACAGCGTAATTAAGAAGGCCGTTAGCGTAAGGGGGGAAGGGTACAGGGAAGGGTACAGGGAAGGGGGGAAGGGTACAGGGAAGGGGGGAAGGGTACAGGGAAGGGGGGAAGGGTACAGGGAAGGGGGGAAGGGTACAGGGAAGGGGGGAAGGGTACAGGGAAGGGGGGAAGGGTACAGGGAAGGGGGTAAGGGGACGGGAAGAGGAAAAGAAAAAGGGTAGTAGGAGGGGGCACAGTGGTAGTTAGCAGGGGAAAAAAGCATCGTCTGGGCTGTCCCCTTCCTTAATTAAGCAACATCTAACTTGACCTCATCTTCTGTTACGTCACCTTCACTCCTCTCTTCCCTCTTGAACTAATCTCGGTCCTTTCACGTGTCTTCGTTTCCCTTATTCTTCGACCCTTTCGGTCCTTCTATTCACAAATCCTTTCAAAAAATCTGATTTTATTATCAAGTGTCTTTGCTGTCTGCTACATTATTTGGTGTACTTCAAAGCAGGATATTATCATCTAAGCATATCTAAGTCTCGGCGCATCCCATGTTTTCCTTATAATCTCACAAAACTTAAAAAAAACACCAACTACACACACGGTACACTCCCACCCCCGCCAAGGAAATGCCTATTACCCTACGCCTTCTCGAAGGCACCTGCAGCCTCTCACAGCCCCGTCCGCCTTGACGCGACGCCGAGAAAACGCTAACGTCCAAGAATACTTTTAAGAAGTTATTGCCCGCGCCAGGGAGTCTCAAGCATCTTACGCCTTGCTTTAGAATGCTTCCTATGTCTGCAAGCAGGATATAATTTTCTTGGATGTGACTTGGATTCTGTGTGAGAGACGGGGGTGGGGTGGGAAGAGAGAAATTGGAGAGGGAGGGGGAGACAGAGAGATGAAGGGAGAGAAGGGAGGGGAGGGAGAGAAGGAGAGAAGGGTGGGAGGGAGGGAGAGGCAGAGAGAGGCAGAGAGAGGCAGAGAGAGAGAGAGAGAGATAGATAGAGAGAGAGAGAGAGAGAGAAGAGAGAGAGAGAGAGAGAGAGAGAGAAGGGGGGAAGACAAACTTGGATTTCCAAAATAATGCATGAAATGAACAGGAAAACAAAGAGACATATACTGACAGACGCCCTTGTCACTTTCGATTTCCTCCCTTCAACGCCCCTTTACATCGCTCACCCTTCCCTCCTATCACCCCCCTCCCCTTTCCATTCACATTAAAGGGGTTGAGAAGTGGGGGAGGGGGAGCCGTTGGATAATCAGTTATAAATGTCCAGCAAATATCGTGACGAGGAACATAACAAAAAAACTGACTAAAAATTAGTTAAAAAAGAAAAAGGAATCAAACTAGATAACTTTAAATCTTAGGAAGTGCACCAAAGAGACAGAATTCGAAGTCAATACAAGATATGTCTAACAGCAAAATTTTCCTCTATTTTTCAAGTTCAGCTGATGAGTCTAAAACAAGAAAAAAAAAGACTTAACAATTAACAGAACAAAAACCAAAAAGACAAAGAGAACCCCCCCCCCTCCCCCTTTCTGCAACGTGCAAAATAAAATAAGGAACGCTTCAACCAACAGGAAAATCAGGTAAGGTTGTGATTCCATTTCCCTTCCCAAGCGACAATACTATTTGCATTCAGAATGGTGGACTGGTAGGGGAGAGGGGAGGGGGAGGGGAGAAGGGGGCGAAGAGCAGGTGGGTGGGTATGTGGGGGAGGGAGGGGGGAGGAGACACGTCCGAGTTGGGCTAGCCTGTTCTTAGGGGGAAAGGAAGGTCTTTGATACTAAAAGAAATTGAAGAGAAAAATAGAGAAGTACGGAGAGAGAAAGAGACACAGGAACAAGAACAATCCTTCATAAACAGGTATTGGGAAGGGAAACAGAGAGAGAGAGAGAGAGAGAGAGAGAGAGAGAGAGAGAGAGAGAGAGAGAGAGAGAGAGAGAGAGAGAGAGAGAGAGAGAGAAGGCGTTGGGAGAGGAAAGAGTACCTGATAATGCAAGAAACGGGAAGGAAGAAGAAAGATATCTCATTAAAAGAAAAAAATGAATAAACGTGGATTAGAGAAGAATAGGAGAAGGAAAGGGGAGGGAAGAAATAAAAGAAAGAGAGAAAGAGAGAGATAAAAGAGAGAAAGAGAGCAATAAAAGAGAGAAAGAGAGCAATAAAAGAGAGAGAAAGAGAGAAATAAAAGAGAGAGAAAGAGAGAAATAAAAGAGAGAGAAAGAGAGAAATAAAAGAGAGAGAAAGAGAGAAATAAAAGAGAGAGAAAGAGAGAAATAAACGAGAGAGAAAGAGAAATAAAAGAGAGAGAAAGAGAAATAAAAGAGAGAGAAAGAGAAATAAAAGAGAGAAAGAGAGAAATAAAAGAGAGAAAGAGAGAAATAAAAGAGAGAAAGAGAGAAATAAAAGAGAGAAAGAGAGAAATAAAAGAGAGAAAGAGAAATAAAAGAGAGAGAAAGAGAGAAATAAAAGAGAGAGAAAGAGAGAAAGACAAGAGAGAGAAAGAAAAAAAAAGAGAGCGAAAGACAAGAGAGAGAAAAAGAGAAAGACAAGAGAGAGAAATAGAGAAAGAAAGAGAAAGAAAAGAGAGAAAGAGAAAGAAATAGAGAAAGGAATGAGAGAAGGGAAGAGAGAAAGGAAAGTAAAAGAGAGAAAGGAAAACGAGAAAGAAAAGAGAGAGAAAGAAAGGAAGAAAGAGAGAAAGAGAAAGGGAAAGCGATAGAGAGAGAGAGAAATGGAGAAAATGAGAGATTTTAACCGAATGATTAACATTCAGCTAATTCATTCCAACTCGATGATAGCTTATCAAAGTGCGTGGCTTCATTAAATAAATAATGACTGTATAGTGATTAATGTTGCACAGAGAATTAATAATGACACTTTTTGTGATGAGTTTCCTTTCGATAATTCACCTGGGCTTTTTTCTTTCTTTTTTCTCACCGAAATTACCTTTTTCTCATACTCATATTATCATCACCTGCGTATGATAATATGAAGACTTTCACTCACATGTTTTTCCTGTGTGTGTGTGTGTGTGTGTGTGTGTGTGTGTGTGTGTGTGTGTGTGTGTGTGTGTGTGTGTGTGTGTGTGTGTGTGTGTGTGTGTGCGTGCGTGTGCGTGTGGGTGTGCGTGTGCATGTACTGTAGATACACACACACACACACACACTTTCCCAAGCACAGCCATCCTTCTGCAACAATCTATCAATCGCAACCACGACACCACTACCAATCCCAAATAAACAAAGACAAAAAAAAAGAGAACCAGAAATCAAACAGAAACACGAACAAAACCCTAAAAACCGGAAGAATAAAAAGAAAAAGAAAATATATAAAAAAAAGAAAAGAAAACCGAAGCGAGAATAGACGCTGGCTTCTCGAGGCGATTGGCGCGGCGATGCGAGCTCCTCAAAGACACAAGCGAGTAACCCAAAGCCATAATCAAGCCGCTCAGGTAGCCGGCGCCCCCCCCCTCTACCCCTACCCCTACCCCTACTCCTACTCCTACTCCTACCCCTACCCCTACCCCTACCCCCGTTATCCTTTCTCTTCGCTCCGTCCCCTCCCTCTCCCCCTCCCCTATGATCTCCTATTCCTCTTTCACCCTTTACCCTCACTCCCCCTCCCCTCCTCTTACCCCTCAGAAAGAGAGAGAAAGAAAGAAAGAGAGAGAGAGAGAGAGAGAAAGAGAGAGAGAGAGAGAGAAAGAGAGAGAGAAAGAGAGAGAGAGAGGGGAGGTAATGAGAAATGAGAGAAAGAGAAAAGGAATTGAGCAAAGAGAAGCAACAGAGACCTTTCCAATAGAAAGACAATATGTAATTTGATAACACACACACACACACACACACACACACACACACACACACACACACACACATATATATATATATATATATATATATATATATATATAGAGAGAGAGAGAGAGAGAGAGAGAGAGAGAGAGACCATATTCCCATCACGCTTCCGTTAATGATATTCAGAGGGGGAGAGAAGCCAGGAGAGATGTGAACAATCGTGGCAAGCAAAATGATAAGGAAGTGTTTAAAAAAAAAAAGTCTCAAAGATAACTTTAGGGTATGATGATGCTACAACTGTCATCTCCCAAAGGAATGATTCGCCTGTTTAAAAAATAAATACAAAACGGAAACGGCTTGTGTTTACAGGGAGAGAAGGTGGGGGAAGAGAGGAGGGAAGGGAGGTGTAAGGGAAAGAGGGAGGGGAAAGAGGGGAGGGAGGTGAGTAGTAGGGGAAATAGGGGGGAAGAGGGGGAGGGGTAAGGAGGGAATAAGGGGAACGTTGATAAGACGGAGAGAGAGAATGGAAGGAAGGAAGAAAGAGGGACTAAGGAAGAAGAGAGGGCAAAGGGAGAAAAAGAGGAGAAAGATGGATAGGGAAAAATGAATGTCTGGAAGAAGGAAAGGAGAAAAGGTAATATATCAAGAGAAGGTAGAGAAGAGAGGGGTCTCAGCGCAGAAACAAAAGAGCCAGAATATGGGAAAAGGACAAAACTAACGCAACAACCAATATACTAATTAGAAGATATCAAACAATAACGTCAGGCAAGACATTCACCGTTCGGCGTCAGTAGTAGTAGTAGTAGTAGTAGTAGTAGTAGTAGTAGTAGTAGTAGTAGTAGTAGTAGTAGTAGTAGTAGTAGTAGTAGTAGTAGTAGTAGTAGTAGTAGTAGATGTAATGGTAGCAATTATGATAGCAGTAATGGTAACAGTAATAATAACAATAAAAACAATATCCGTGAAGAACACATCCGTGCTGTTGGCCCTCCAAGCTGCTACGCCAGAGCGACTGTTTGCCCTCGCCGCCATCGAGACCCGGGTTCTTGAGGAGAGCTTGGGACACTTAGCCGCACTTCATGCTAATTACTCGGACGGAGAAGGTAGACGAGAGCCCGCGACGAGGGGACACGAGGGGTCGGGGGATGGTGCGGAGAGGGGAGGGGGAACGGAGGGGCAGGGGGAGAGGAACGAGAGTGGGAGAGGGAGAGGAACGAGAGTGGGAGAGGGAGAGGAACGAGAGTGGGAGGGGAGGGGGCAGTTGGGAGAGGGTAGAGATGGAGGAGGGGACGGAAAGGGGAGGGGAGGCAGGGAAGGGGAAGTGGAGAAAGGGTATAGAAGGGGAGGGGATGCTTGGGGAAGGAAACTGGAGAGGGAAGGTGGGGGAGAAGGGGGAGGGGAGGGGAAGGAGGGGGAGAAGGGGGAGGGGAGGGGAAGGAGAGGGAGAAGGAGAGGGGAAGGGGAAGGGGGATATGGGTAAATGAGAAGGGTTATTGGGGATAGTGCGGCCAGACGGGAGTGGATAAAAGGGAAGGCCAAATGGATAATGCAGGTCCGGTGTCAGAAGTGGTCCCGTTCTCCTCTTAAGATTACGAAAGTGGAAGTGTTAAGAGATTAGAAAGGAATGAGCTTCGTATTTGAAAGATACGAGCACGGAACTGGTTCAAGTCTGTACAGTAAAAGCACAATCCATCGGTCTCTGTCTCCCTGTCTTTGTGTTTGTCTCCGTCTCTCTGTCTCTGTGCCTGTCTCTGTCTCTGTCTTTGTGTGTCTGTCTCTGTCTCTCTGTCTTTGTGTGTCTGTCTCTGTCTCTCTGTCTTTGTGTGTCTGTCTCTGTCTCTCTGTCTTTGTGTCTGTGTCTGTCTCTGTCTCTCTGTCTTTGTGTCTGTCTCTGTCTCTCTGTCTTTGTGTCTGTCTCTGTCTCTCTGTCTTTGTGTCTGTCTCTGTCTCCCTGTCTTTGTGTTTGTCTCTGTCTCCCTGTCTTTGTGTTTGTCTCTGTCTCTCTGTCTTTGTGTTTGTCTGTCTCTGTCTCATATACATAGACTCGCACACACATACCCCCCCCCCCCCACACACACACACAAATCTATTTCCAGCCCGGTGAGTAGGACATGTTATTTAAACTTCGAACATTCACATCATAAAAAGTATTAAACGCGCCCTGCAGGTAAAGGGAAGCTGCACCGGACCAAAAACAAGTTTCTTGCCCTTTAAACCCGGGTTGTGGGAGAGCGAGTGTCCGCCGCAAGAGAGAGTGTGTGAGTCAAGAGACAAACACACAGGTCGTTCCCACGCCGACTCATTACGTCTCGCCGATCCACCTGATGACCAATTACGCCCGCGGATTAATCCAAGACATGGTGTCCAGGTCTCAGCAGTACGGCGGCGCAGAGTACTGGAGGAGAGAGAGAGAGAGAGAGAGAGGTGGGAGGGACGCGATGGGAGGGAGGGGGAGGAGAGGGAAGAGGGGGATCGCTGCCATATTTCAGGGTCACAACGACGACGAAAACGCACTACTACGCTGTCATGGCCCGCTCGCTGCGTCACTCTGCACAACTTCCCCTTCCCTCTCTCCCCCCTCCTCTCCATGACCCCCCCCCCGCGTAAAAATCATCGTTATCTGCCAACTACGTTAGCAAGACTTCCGGTTCGTGTTTATTCTCTAATTTCAACTACAAGCGTGTCTTGCACAATCCACAACCCGCCCCTACTTGCGTTCTGCCAACCAGGTCATACGTGCAACACCTGGCGCCTGCACTAACCAGAGTTGGTTGCGTCGTGTACCGTATGAAAATAACAACAACGCCTCGTACCATGCGCGGACGAAGGTGACGTCATTCACTACCTGTACCCCGTCACCCATATTAACACAGCCACCTGCCCACCTGCTACCCAACCTCTCCCTGCTCCCCCCCTTCCCCTATCACCCCTCTCCCTCTCACCATGACCAAGTCTGCGCAGAAAACCTTTTACGCATTACTACCTGCCCCTCCCCCCTCCCCCTCCCCCTCCCTCCCGAACCAGCATCAGAGAGCCCCGTCGAGAGATCCTTCACAGAAAGCCAGCCTCCTTCCCCGAAGAGCCTGGAAGAACAGCGCACCTGCATTACACACCTGTTCCGAGAAGCGCCGACGGGGGAGTGTCCACATGCCCTCGGAAAGAGAACCGGAACTGTCTTAGACGGATTAAGTTTGTTTTTTTAAAAGTCCGACGGCAGTCCCAGGAAATGACGCAACCGTCCGCGCACCGAGTCAAACGCGATTAGATAAGGAAGGACACGCAGTGAATTTCGTAATCTCATCTGAAATCGGAGCGAATCAGAATTGAAATTGAAATGAGTGGGATAAATGACCCGCGCGAAGCCGAGTATGAATGACCTAAATCAGCGAGGGAGTCTGTCACAAGTGATTTACAATTAGAGTCTGGGAGTAAGATAAATGATTACCAATTCATACAATCATGAATCTTTTTGACCCAGAGAGAAGCGTAACATTGAATAGTATAATCTAAAACCCGCCTGACCTGCACCACTCAACCTCACCTATTCCAAAAGTAATAGTGATGATGATAATGAGAACGATAACGATACGCAGCAATAACAATGTTGCGGGAATTCCAAAAATGCCAGGTAAGCGCTTGTTCTTTGTCGGGAGGCACTAACGAGTGTGACCACCAGACATCGCAACCTCAATGGCGCGTGTGACATTCGATTCGGAGTATTGTTTCCTATCGTTCGCAACTTTCGCCCCTCAAGTCAGTCTTGGCAGCTACCAAGAAGAACAAGACGAGAGCAACATTCAATCGCGTGAAAACATTATCTTCCATCCCTCTCTTCTTCGTAAGTTCTACTTTTTCCTTATCCCAAGTTTCTTAAATAGTATTAATAAATTTTGATATGATAAATATGACAGACATATATACTACATATAAAGATGCCTGTATGTACGTTTCCTTCTACGCGGATATGCAGAGTGGTTTGTATATTTGTTTGTTATGGGGAGGGGGAGGGGGAGGGGGAGCGGAAGGGAGAGCGGGAAGAGGAGATAAATATAAGACATACATATTACATATAAAGATGCATATATGTACGTTTCTTTCTATGCGGGTATATAGAGTGATTTGTGTATTCGTTTGTTAGAGAGGGGGGAGAGGGAGGGGAGTGAGATAAATATGATATACATACATACTACATAAAAAGATGCATATATGAATGTCTCTTTCTATGCGGATATGCAGAGTGGTTTGTGTATTTGTTTGTTAGAGAGAGGGAGAAAGGGAAGGGGAGGGGAAGGGGAGAGGCAGTGAAGAAAGGAGAGAGAAAAAGAGGAGAGAGAAATGGACAGCTAGACAGAGAAAGAGAGAGAGAGAGAGAGAGAGAGAGAGATCTCGAGAGAGAGAGAGAGAGTGGGGGGGGGGATCTCTTTAAAATGTATAATCAATGAAATTTCAAACCGAGACCAAAAAAGACGTTAAACTAGACCAAACAGACCCTCGCTCGCCATAGACCCCTCCCGAACACAAAAAATAGGAACACACTCACCTCCCATTTTGACTAATACGGACTGTCAGCCACATGTGATTACGTTAGTGTCCTAACCACGACTCCCCAGGCTCTAGCTGACCACGGGGCAACCCACGGGACCTCCTGACCACACCTGCACCGCAGGGAGGGCCTCCCTCACCCATTCCAGCAGCCAGGACAGGCGTCGGTGCGTCAAGTTTCGACTGTTGTTGTGGTCACTGCGCAGCACCTACTCTCTCGAACCTCGGTCGGGGTTTGTAAAATGCAAGATCAGAAAGCTAGTTTATTGGACTGAACACTGCCGATAGATGGCGTTCCTGTCTGCCCATCTGCCCGTTACTTATTTACTAGTCCGTTTATTTTTAAAATTCGTTATGCCCAACGACTTTTCTTCTGTGTTCCTTCCCTAGACAGAAAATAACCTGCGTTGGAGGACAAACTATTAACGTGTAAAGAGCTCATTCTTTGTGGTTTGGGACACCGTGCGCTCGTTATTGTCCTCAAACTGTTGTTTACCTTAGAGCCGCTCGTCAAGAAACATAGAAAAGAGAATTATAAACACGTAGGCGCGAGAAAGGTTATTTCTAATGCTTGGCCGACAGATGGCAGTGTCATCCCGATAAGAATCAGACTTAGTACATCTTTGGTAAGAACATGTTTCAAAGTGTTACCGGCTATCTATCGGTAAAATCGCAAGAGACCCAAGGATCTTCCGTATCTTCCGTCCGTAACTTTTAGGTTTGACCCAAGAATCGTTAAGACGGTTACACCCGCGACCGAACGATGGCGCGGCGGTGGGAAGTGATTAGCGGGATAACATATCCAGTGTGTGTGTGTGTGTGTGTGTGTGTGTGTGTGTGTGTGTGTGTGTGTGTGTGTGTGTGTGTGTGTGTGTGTGTGTGTGTGTGTGTGTGTGTGTCTGTGTGTGTGTCTGTGTCTGTGTCTGTGTGTCTGCCTGCCTGCCTGGGTGTGGGTGCGTGCGTGTGTGTCTGATTCTTCATGTGTAAGTATACTCGTATACGTGTATATCTACGATAAGCCAACTCGTCCATGGGATCATGTGCACAAACAATTGCACTGAAACTCGTGCA
>BOPN01000569.1:173080-183080 GCA_017312705.2 Penaeus japonicus | reverse complement strand
AAACAGGCGTACGAAGAAAAGGCAAAGAACAACAAAATATAGAAAAATAATAATAACTTATATCGAGTACACAAACACACACACACACACACATATCCATACGCACAGATATATACATACATGTTGATATATATATATATATATATATATATATATATATATATATATATATATATATATATATATATGTATATATATATATATATATATATATATATATATGTATGTGTATATATATATATACATATATATATATATATATATATATATATATATATATATATATATATATATATATATATATATATACATATACATATATCAACAGCGGGCCGAGATCGAGGGCAAGAAGCGAAGAGAGAAGGAACAGAACGCAGATGACGCTAGAGAGTTTATCGCTCAGTCGCGCCGGGACTAACTGGCCAGACACACTCGTAAATCTGAATTGGATTCTTTTTTACGCTGTTCCGAACTGAAATTTTATTCCCCTGCTCTGTGTCAAGATGGTCGCCTTCCCTGAGGGCGTGTGCTGCGCGTTCTCACATTGTTGGGATGGCACTTTTATGCCCGGGCGAGGGGGGGCTGCCCGGCGATCTTAAAGAGGTGTATGTTTTATTTAGACTTGATTATATATGCAGATCAACAAAATGCGCGCGCGCATATATGTGTATATATATATATATATATATATATATATATATATATATATATATATATATATTTATATATATATGTATATATATGTATATATACATATATATATATATGTGTGTATATATATATATATATATATATATATATATATATATATATATATATATATATATATGTATATATATATATGTGTCTATATATATATATATATATATATATATATATATATATATATATATATATATATATATATATATATATATGTTCGTTTGTACGTATGTATGTATGTGTACAGTATATATATATATATATATATATATATATATATATATATATATATATATATATATATATATATATATATATATATATATATATATATATATATATATATATATATATATATATATATATGTGTGTGTGTGTGTGTGTGTGTGTGTGTGTGTGTGTGTGTGTGTGTGTGTGTGTGTGTGTGTATGTATATGTGTGCATAAATAAATGAATAAATAAATAAATATATATATATATATATATATATATATATATATATATATATATATATATATATATAAACATCTATCTATCTATCTATCTATCTATATATATATATATATATATATATATATATATATATATATATACACATACATATATATATATATATATATATATATATATACATATATATATATATATATATATATATATATATATATATATACTAATAATAATAATAGTAATAATAGCAATAATGATAATAATAATAATAATAATAAACAAGTACAGCCAATACGCTTTATCCGCACACTCGCTAGACTTTGGTACGTGCGATGTTCACTCCTGTAACCTTGAGAAGTCAGCCGAATACTGAATCCTTCCCCAGCCACTTCGTCCTCACCTCTCACCTGCCCTTTCACCTGTTCCTCCCTTCTGCCATTCCTCCACAACCCGATTTTCTTCCCTTTGTCTTCATCCTCTTTATTCCGTCAAGTTTGCGTCAGCGCCCTCTTACGTGTTCTCTCGTTATGACGTCATGGGTTTGGTTTTAATATTTTATTTCTTTTATTTCTCGTATGTCTCCTGGACTGTAGTTGTCTTTATTGATTACCCTACATTTCTTTTTTTTCGGTTTTCTGTGTTTTTTTTTCTTCTTCTCTATCATTCTTAATTTATTTCAGTTCCCCCTTGTGTCTGTTAACCATTGTTGACACTTCTCGCCCTTTCTCACGTTCCTTCTATACCTATCCTTTCTTATCATAAACCTATTCCTTTGTTTATATATCTGTTTATTTGTCTATCTATCAACCTACCTACCTGTCTATCTATTTACTTACCCATCTATTTATCTATCTTTCTGTCTATATGTCTATCTATCTATGTGTCTGTCTATATATCTATCTGTTTATCTTTCTAACTATCTATATGTCCATATCTGTCTGTCTGTCTGTCTGTCTGTCCACCAATCTTCCTACCTCTCTCTATCCCCGCTTCTCTCTCGCCCACAGACAAGCTTCTCCTTGTATTTTCTTCCCGTTCAACCTCTTCCCCCTTTCCTCGTCTTGATCTTTATCACTTCTTTTCCTCCTCCCTTCATTCATTCAATTCCCTCCCACACCCTTACCCTTAAGGAGCGAAGCCCAGTGTACACAGCTGTGGAAATAGGATTAATATGCACAGGAAATTCGCCACTTTTGATTACGTGGGGGTACTCTTTAGCGCCTTGACTTCTCACTCGCTTGTCCATTCTCTTCTCTTCTCTTCTCTTCTCTTCTCTTCTCTACTCTTCTCATTCCTTCTGATCCTACCTTAATCCGCCTTTAACTCGCCCTCTTTCACCCTTTCTCTCCCATCCCATATCTCCCCCACCCCCCTGTCTACCCACTCCCCATTTTCTAACCTTGTAACCTCCTCCCTCTCTCCCCGCCCCCTTACCCCCCCCCCCGACCCACCGCGACCTCTTACGAGCTGCCCAGAACTATGCTGATTCATACCGTTTTGGCGTTCAGGGTCATGCGGTCATACCAACACGCCCGCCATTACTACGTACGTTCTGCCAACACCACCCCTACCACCACCCACCCACTGAGGTACCCTGAGTCTTACCATTCACTCATTTCTTGTTCTCCCCCCTCCCCCTCTCCTCCTCGTCCTTTTCTCTTTTCTTTGATGTATGTATGTATGTATGTATGTATGTATGCATGTATGTATGTATGTATATATATATATATATATATATATATATATATTTTTTTTTTTTTTTTTTTCTCTCTCTCTTTATATTTTTTTCTTTTCAATCCCTTGTTTATATCCACGTCTTCCCTCCCTTATTTCTCAAACCCTCTCCTCCCCTCCTTCGCTCAAACCTCTCCTACCTCTGCCACTCCCTCTCTGTCTAAGCAATTCCTTCCTCCGTCCCTCTTCCTCATCCACTCCCTCCATCTCTCTCTCTCTCTCTCTCTCTCTCTCTCTCTCTCTCTCCATCTCCACTCCATCTCCATCTCCATCTCCATCTCTACCTCTATCTCCCTCTCCCTCTCCCTCTCTCTATCCCTCTCCCTCTCCCTCACCTTCCTCCTCCGAAGAGTATAAATCACCAGATAATCAATAGCAAATCCCACTGTGTCCTTGCGCGGCTGGGATACATTAAGACCAACGCCGAATAAGGGGACTCGGCCATGTCCTCCCCAACGCATAACACGGCATGGCTTTTTGCGCCGGTGTTGCTGTGTGTTGGGGGCTGGGTGGGTTGTGTGTGTGTGTGTGTGTGTTGGGGGCTGGGTGGGTTGTGTGTGTGTGTGTGTGTGTGTGTGTGTGTGTGTGTGTGTGTGTGTGTGTGTGTGTGTGTGTGTGTGTGTGTGTGTGTGTGTGTGTGTGTGTGTGTGTGTGTGTGTGTGTGTGTGTGTGTGTGTGTGTGGTTGTGTGTGTGTGTGTGTGTGTGTGTGTGTGTGTGTGTGTGTGTGTGTGTGTGTGTGTGTGTGTGTGTGTGTGTGTGTGTGTGTGTGTGTGTGTGTGTGTGGAATTTGTATGTGTACGTTGTGTGTTGAGGGGGGAGGAAGTTTGTGTGTATGTTGTTTGTGTGTGCTTCTGTATGCGTGGCTATTCTCGTGTTCATGAAAAGATGCAGATGCATCGTATGTAGAATAAATTATACGCAAGATTAATTTTGACGATTCGTTGCTAAAATGCCAGATAACTTCGCAAGGTTAAGAGTAGAATATGAGAGTTTTCTCTACGTTTGACCTCGGAATACTCCTGGACAATTTATTGCTGCGCGTCTTTGCATGATAACGTCAACATGTGGCAGTTGATATGAAATAGTGCAATTAAATTCAATAGCATCTACATAAACGACCTATTAAATTGAACGCCAAAAAATGCCATGAAAAGAAGCATACGAAACGGCAAAAAATTATCTTGAAGAAAATAAAACCATGCATAACAACACACACACACACACACACACACACTCAGAACCCCCCCCCCTTTCAACATATACCTACTCTCTCCCCCCCCCCGCACACACATACAACCCCTCTCCCCTCACACATCTCCCCCCCCCCCACACCCCCACACACACACACACACACACACACACACACACACACACACACACACACACGTGCCCCGGAGGTCACGGCCGAGAGCCACACACAAACACACCCAAACAGCGCCCTCCACCGACGCATCACTCATGCGGTTAAAACATAATGGCCATCCGACACCCATAAATATAATCTCTCTCAAGTTACACAAGAGATTCCATTGACGGGCCTCGACGTGGGACAAGTTAAGAATCAATTCCACCTCCTACGCAAGGGACGGGCAGATGGAGGAGGGAGGGGGGAGGGGGGAGGGGGGGCAGGCGGAAGGAGGGAGGAGGTCCTGGAGGAGTGCCTCGGGGGTACTTTTGGATTGGCACACACGCGGGGTATCCTGTGCCTCGTCTTCTACATCGAAGCTTTTTTTTTTTTTATTATTATCTTCCTTTATCATTTTCTTCGTTTTAATCATGCCCCTTCTACCCGGTCTTCCCCTTTCGCTTTCTCGCTTCCTTGATTTCATCTTCTTTCTCTCCCACCCTTTCTTCCTCTCTCTCTCTCTCTCTCTCTCTCTCTCTCTCTCTCTCCCTCTCTCTCTCTTTCTCTCTCTCTCTCTTATGTCTCTCTCTTATGTCTCTTCATGTATGCTGAGGCGCTTGCATGCATGTGGACTGCGTGACCCTGGCGGAGTGGCATCTCGATATCCTCAGGTACACCAGATCCTCCCCGCCCTGTCACTGCGTTGCGTCGTACCCGCCCTCAGGCAAGTTAAAAGTCTTCGCAGATCAATTCCATTCGTTAGGTACGGTGATCTTACCTGATTTTTTTTTTCTCAATGAATCAGTCGTCTTTAGGTCGTACATTAATGAATTTTAGAAGTCATTTTTTTTTTTGTTTCTTGCATTGTGTCTACTAGAACATCACGCAATTTGTTGAAATGCTTGAAGCTCGGAAGTGTGAGTCTTGGGGGCTTACTAGGATGGGGGGGTCGAGGTCAGGTTAAGAGGGGACATCTGGAGTACGAGGTCTAGCTCGAGTATCACGCAACCAAAGGGCGTCCACCAGAACTCCCCCCCCTCACTGCCCCCTCCCCCACCTAAATGGCGAATGCGATCCCCTCAAAGATCCCCGAGGGAGGTCGAGGCACTCGGAATGCCAACAGGGGGGGGGGGCAAGGTTGGCCCTGCTGGCTCTTGCGAAACCAGCACCACCTCACAGGGTTCCCCTCCCACTCCCACTCCCCCCTCCATGCATCACTTACGGGCGTGCGGGTGGCTAGGTGGGTGGGTGGGCGCGCGGGTAGATGTTTGGAGGATAAGTGACCTATGATCCGAGGCAGGGGCGCTTCGGGCGGCCGTGTGTTTGTTGGTTTAGCTCGAGGGTTGGAAGGAGCCCTCGCCACACGCGACGATAGCACGCCCTCGCGCCCTCGCTCGACCGAAATCCCCCGCGCGCCCTCCTCTCCCTCTCTCCCTCTCTTCATGTGACAAAAAAGAGAGGGCGAAGGTATTCAAATCCGGTTATGGAATAAATGACCTTACACTTAAAAAAAAAAAAAAAAAGAGCAGGAGAGAGAAAAAAATGATCTCGAGTCTTCAAGCCTTCTCGCTCCTCGATCGCGGATCCCGAAGCGACGTGGACAGTGCCACCTTTCACCGCTCCAGTTACGGGGAGGAAAAAATCCCTCCATCCCTCCCTCTCACCCTCCCTCCCTCCCTCCCTTCCCGCCTCACCCAGACACTCCCCCATCTCCTGACCCCTCCTCCCCATACCGCCTTCGCCACCTTCAAGGACCCCATTAAGAAAATCAAACTGCACAGCCACCTGGTTATCGTCAACTTCGTTATAGCTTGGTGAACTGTAACGTGAGTGTTAATCCCCCCCCCCCCCTCCTCCCCCCCTTTTTTTCCCCATGCGTCATTTCGTCTCTCCCCCCCCCCACCCACCCACCCACCTCTTTGCTAAACGTTCAAACTTTTATTTTTTCATTATAAGTTTTAATCACCTCGTCGTTGCCCTTTTTTTTTACTTTTTATTCTTATTTATCTTTATTTGTATTTTTTTCTCACTCTCTCTCTAATCTTTCATTCTGTAATGTCTTTTCTTTCTTTTTTTTTCTTTATTGCTAACCTTCTCTTTTCTCTTCTCCCTTTGCTTCGCCTCTTCCCCTTTCACCCGTAAAAATTCCCTCTCCATTCCCCCATTCTCGAAAGAGTAATCTGCGGGATTTGTACTAATGGAATTATCTTATTGTAAAATTTGTGGAGCTTAATCAATAATCCTGATGATTATTATTTTTTTTTCATGATCTAATTTGAAATAATATTGACGTTAATGGCGGTGATTCAACGGTACAGGTGGTGGTGGTATTGTACTAATGATGATAATGATAGTAAGAAGAAACAACAATACCAATCATGATCATAATAACAAATAACTAATCCATGTACCTATACAAACATAAACGTGTATGTGAATATCTTACACACACACACACACACACACACACACACACACACACACACACACACACACACACACACACACACACACACACATACACACACACAGCACACACACAAACACGCACACACATTAAGAAACAAACACACACAAACATAAACAAACACACACACATAAACAAACAAACACACACACACAAACATTAACAAACAAACACACACACATACACAAACAAACACACACACTACATACTTACACATATCTTAGTTAATCGTCCTAGAACTCCACAGAAAAAATACGCCCATATCCTCACCTCCCTCCCCCATCTCCCTTCCCCCCTTCCCCTCCCTCTCCGTTGTCCCATATCCATCCTATTCACCGCAGGAAGTGAAAGTTCCCACAAATCACTTTTCCGCCCACGTTTGGAAGTCCCGTTTTTCACGCCCACGACGGAGATCACGTGGGCGTAAGTCTCCTTGAGATTCACGAAGATTTGGGAAGGAAAGTTTTTTTTTTTTCTTTCTTTCTTTTTTTGTGTTTTTCGTTATCGGTTATCTCGGTCTCTAACTTTCGCGATCTCTCTCTCTTTCTTTCTTTCTTTTTCATTCATTCTTCCTTTCTCTCTCTCTCACACACACACATATATAGATAGATAGATATATATATATATATATATATATATATATATATATATATACATATGTATATATATACATATATATACATATATATACATATATATAGAGAGAGAGATATATATAGATAGATAGATATATATATATATATATATATATACATATATCTATATATATATATATATATATATATATATATATATACATATGTATATATATCATATATATATATATATATACATATATATAGAGAGAGAGATATATATATCATATATATATATGCATAGATAGATAGATAGATTGATAAATAGATAAATAGATAGATGTGTGTGTGTATACATATACATATATATACATATATATATGTTTGTGTGTGTGTGTGAAATTCATGCGTTTGATTTTTAGTTTATTTTTTGTGTTTTCTGGTAGAAAATGGATGTTCTATGTGTACTTTGTGTGCGTATATGTATGTGTGAACAGTGTTGCACATATACGAGCATATTATGATGTCCATATTAACGTCGTTTCCAAACCATAAACACATACATAAGCGCCAGTGTGACCTTAAACCATGAAGTCCACGGCATTTTAGCGCCAACATTACCCTAGGGGAGTTGCACCAGACCTTTAAGTTCTAGGTCATTTCATTGCAATGTGCAACGAATGAGCGTTTCTCGTTCCCTCCTTTCATTGCAACTTCCTAATTAACTCATCCCAGAGGCCATTTATAGACTGGTATTTATATATTGCTTTGAAAACCCAGAAGAGGAAAGGGGGTCGAGGGGGCAGAGACGCCATGTGAACACATCGTTATGTGGCCACACCCTCTATGGAACAAGGTAAGTAGCGGTAGAAGTAATATGGAAGAGGAATGGAAGAAGGAGGAGGAGGAAGAGGAGGAAGGGGAGGATTAGGAGGAGGAGGAAGAGTTGGATGAGGAGGTGTGGAGGAGGGGAGGGGCTGGATGAGGAGGAGGAGTTGGAGGAGGAAGAGGAGAGGAGGAGGTGGTGCTGCTGGAGGAGGAAGAGGAGTAGGAGAAAGAAGAAGAAATGGAGGAAGATGGAAATAGTAGTAATAGAAGAAAAAGAGGGAAAAGGATAATCAAAAGAAGAAGAAAGTGGAGGAGAAGGAGAAAGGGTATGAATAGGAGAGAAAAGAAATTATGAGAATATGCATATATTAAAACACAATACATATGTGGAAGTAGAATATAAAAAGAGAAATATTGTGGTTCATAAAGACGTAAGTATAATAATAACCTCCTCCCACCCCCATCCTTAAAAAGTAGAGAAAAAAGAAAACTCGGCGGAAGAATATTACGAAAAAATGAAGAAAAAGAAGGAGAGGGAAGAAAGAGGGGGGGAGGGGAAGGGGGGAGGATATAGTAGTGCCAAACTAATAAGCGAGGCAGAGTCTGGGGGGGTGGGGATGGGATAGGGAGGTAGGAGTGAGGGGATAAAGGGAGGAGGGGAGAAGGGAGAGAGGGATGAAGAGGAGGTGAGGGGAGGGGGAAGGGGTTGGTCGGGGGGTGGGGGGGGGTAGAGGAAGGGGAGGGGGAGGTTAACCTACGTCTGGTCTGCGGCGGTAATCATGCGGTTAGGATTTATATGGCAGAAAATTGGGATCATTGATTCTCGGAAGGAGATTACGTTTAAAACGAATGAGAAGGGGGTGCTGGAGGGTGGGGGTAGGTGGGGGTGGGTGGTGGGGTAGGTGGCGGGGTGGAGGAGGGGGAGGTAAGAGATGGGGGGAAAGGAAGAGGAAGGCGTCTTTATTATGGCGCTGGGACAGTCTTGCATTTCTTATTTTCGATTATTAATCTTGGATTATTAATCTCACTCTTTCTCTCTTTCTCTTTCTCTTTCTCTTTCTCTCTCTTCTCTCTTTTCTCTCTCTCTTTCTTTCTCCCTCTTTCTTTCTCCCTCTTTCTTTCTCTCTCTTTCTTTCTCCCTCTTTCTTTCTCTCTCTTTCTCCCTCTCTCTTTCTTTCTTTCTCCCTCTCTCCTTCTTTTGCCTTCTCCCTTCCACCTCCATCTCCATTCTCCATCTTCGTTCTAGTTAAGGTAGGAAGCTCCTGTGACATCTACATGGCTTATTGAGATATATGATTGTATGATTCGGTGCTGGTTCTTTTCATTTTTTGCTCCTTGGTTTCTCACTTTTTAAATTACTTAAAGCCACCCCCCCTCTCTCTCTCTCCCTCTCTCCCTCTCTCCCCTCTCTCTCTTTCTCTTTCTCTTTCTCTTTCTCTTTCTCTCTCCCTCTCCCTCTGCACTTCAAACAACCTCATATTCCATATTATCATCTCCAGTTACTTAGTACCCATCTCCCACTAAACAACAACAACAGCAACAGCAATAACGAAATTCGCCAAACCAGATTCGAATCAAAAGCCTAATCAAGTTCGCCTCCCGTGATCCAGCCATAATCATCTGAGTGAGACAAGCCTTATCAGCAGCGACCCTCAGCATCGAATCAGCGCGTTAATCGTTCCAATCAGCTTTTAATCACACGGGGCAATAACACTGGCTACGCAAACACGTGCTTGGTGAACAGCTGTATTTCTTTGCGTGTATATCTTTTTATCTTTTTTTGTTTTATGAAGGCATGGGGGGGGGGGGGAGTTGGGTGAGAGGAAAGGGGAGAAGGAGATAGAGGGAAGAGGTGGGAGAGAGGAAAGGGAAGAAGGGGATTGAGAGAAGAGGAGGAG
>BOPN01000569.1:165580-168080 GCA_017312705.2 Penaeus japonicus | reverse complement strand
TCCTCCCCTTTCCACCCCCCTCCCCCCTCGACCTCTCTCCTCCAACCTTCCCTTCGCTCGGTGCTTGAAACTCTACGCGTTCATGTTTCAGAAAACTCGTCACTCGATTTAATCTACATAATGAATGAGTGTCTACTCTCGTGTCTGGAAGGAGATTTGCGTCTGAGATCTCGTGTAAACATCTATTTTACTCTGTTCTGGAGGGCGTGTTTATTTTTGTGCTCGCATGTTAGTGTGTGTGTTTTGTCTCTGTGTCGATGCGTCCGTGTGTGTCTTGGTAACTTTTTTTTTTTTTTTCTTTTTTTATTGTTGGCGTTTGTTTCTGTGTTCATGATTGGATGTTTCTGTTTTGCGTATGCGCTTAGGATTCCAACACGTGTACATGTACTATATATATATATATGTATGTATTTATATGCATATATGTATACATACATATATATATATATATATATATATATACATATACATATATAAACATCCTTTCCCAGAGATCCTTGAGAGATAGCACTAACAGGAGAGATAATGCTATCTAATGAAACCGCTGCCGCCGCCACTACCTCATGCAGATAACCTAAATAACGAAATAAGAGAGGAATGTCGTATGTTTGCCGCTGGCACCATTTATATTAGGGTGTGTGAATCTTGGGGAAGGATGGGAATGGAAGGGTGGGAAGGGAGGGGGGGGGAGGAGAGGGGAGGTCTGCCACCATCACGTCAACGTTTTCACATCGCGACCGCACTGTCCATCAACCAGCCGATATCGACCAATAAAAACCTGCTAAATGCGATGAACTCGAATCCCTCAAATATCTACAGAAAGACTCCGAACCTCCGTAGACGAGATTCAACCCTCCATTGAAGGGATTCAAGCATGCATGGGAGGTATTTGAACTTCCATTGACAGGATTCAAGCCTCCATAGAAGCAATTCGAACTTCCACGGAGGAGATTCAAGCCTCGATAAAAGAGAATCGAAACCCCGTGCGCGCATATCAGAGAGCAAACTCCAGAAACGAGCGCAAACGGAGACTCTTTCCGCCGTCCGACCTGTTAAACGGTGAAAGACTTCAAGTGATCTTGCCTTGAGAACGAGGACAGGCAAGAGTGACCAGATAAGCCTTTTAGACGAAGACTTAGGAGATCGCTTAAATGAAATTACATTATACACATTTGGGGAGTTTAACGCCATTGCATTAAAGGGAAAGGAGGCGGGGGAGGGGGGTGGGGTGGGGGGGCACGACCTCTCCTCTCTAATGCTTTTCAATTACCCATTTAACAGTTAAGCGCTCAGTCAGGTTGAGGCATCAGGCGCTATAACAAGCTTGGGCCATCGCGATTGCACTTCTAGTTTGAACTAGGCAAATAACCCGACCACGAGCTTAGTTTGTTTCCTAATGAGACTTTGACCTTTTTATCATTATTTTCTTTCTGGCAAACTCACTATCTTCTGCACCATCACGAATCCAACTTGGCATCACCATCATCGCATCATCGTCAACAATAGTGTCCATCCACCCTCTGAGAATAACGGTAGTTCATCACTACCATATCTTTTATCGATACTACTTACAGAGACAAAGTGAATTACTTCCCGTCAGTAAGAGCTGAAAGTTGCCAATAACAGACCAATAAACTACTTTAACGACAGCCTCTCTATTGCGCCCACCGCCACGAAAAAAAAAGGAAATTTATTTTACGGAGTGGGCAAATGGCCTCATCAACTCTCTAAATTCGGACAATTCCTATAACAGTTTTGGGCTTATTCTCATTACCCGAACCTGAAGCCGGCCGGGCTGCGTCCCTTCGGCCTGGCTCCCCTGGCGCTGGGTCTCCACTCCGCGTCTGCTCCTTTGGCACTCCTTGGCACCGGATATTGGCTCCACTGCTATGATTGCTTCTTGTGAGTTCTTTTGGGCTTACAGTTACTGTCTTATATGCACCATAAAGGATAGTGCCAGGCGAAGCTGTTCAGTTCTCTCTGAACTGAACTGAACTCTGTCTACCTATTTTTGCATTTATCTGTCGATCTCTGTGTGAGATAGATAGTGTGTGTGTGTGTGTGTGTGTGTGTGTGTGTGTGTGTGTGTGTGTGTGTGTGTGTGTGTGTGTGTGTGTGTGTGTGTGTGTGTAATCTTCAGTTACGACATTCAGAGGCCCTGTCGAAACAATAATTACAAATGCACCAAACGTCGGTCGAGCGGAGTACGCATTACCTCTCGCACAACTGGCAATTATATCATAAGTGGCCCCGTGATGAAAGATCTAGAAGCTGCTACTTGATCTCAGCGCAACGACACCTAAGCAGAAGGTTCCGCTGGCTCCTACAAGCTCCGTCCTTGTATTTGTCTCTCGTTCTTTCTCTCTCCACTTGTGTTCGCCTCATGCAGCATTTGAAGATGGGCCTCGATCTAATTTGCATGATTGCTTGTGTTATTTCTCTCATGCTTGGAAGGAAGAGGAAAGGCCGAATATCCTTATGATTCATCAACAGATTTCCG
>BOPN01000569.1:153080-158080 GCA_017312705.2 Penaeus japonicus | reverse complement strand
ACACACACATAGGCACACACATAAACACACACACACACACGCGCGCGCGCGCGCTCACATATACACACACTAGCACATGTGCACAGTACAGAAAAGAAAAACACACACACACACACACAGACACACACACGCTCACACACACACACACACACACATATATATATAAACCTGGATAAACAGCTAAACACACACGCGCGCGCAAACACACACACACACACATATGTAAGCACAGACACACACACATATATAAGCACACACACACACACAAGCACATGTACACACAAGCACACACACACAGACACACACACTCGCAAACACACATACACACACACATGCACATGCACACACAAGCACAAACACACACACGGGCGCACGCGCTTACACACACACACACACATATAAGCACACAGACACATAAACACACACACACACACGCACATGAGCACACACACACATACGCACAAACGCACACGCACGCGCTCACATACACACACACATTCGGAAACAGACACACACACACGCGCACATAAGCATACACACACACACATAAGCACACACACACACGCACATAAGCACATAAGCACACATAAGCACACAGACACACACACACACACACACACACACACACACGCAAACACACACACACGCAAACACACACACACACGCACATAAGCACACACACACATAAGTACACACACACACACACACGCACACAAGCACATAAACACACACACATAAGCACACGCACACACACACATAGCACACACACATACACACACACGCACATAGGCACACACACACACATGCACATAAGCACACACACATAAGCACACACACACACGCACATAAGCACACACACATAAGCACACACACACACGCACATAAGCACAGAAACACACACACACACACACACACACACAAGCACATGCACACACAAGCACACACACACACACACACCACACACACACATAAGCACACACATAAACACACACACACACGCGCGCGCGCGCGCTCACATATACACACACTAGCACATGTGCACACAGGCACACACACACACACACACACAGACACAGACACAGACACACACACACGCTCACACACACACACACACATATAAACACACAGGCACATAAACACACACGCGCGCGCAAACACACACACACACACATATGTAAGCACAGACACACACACATATATAAGCACACACACACACACAAGCACATGTACACACAAGCACACACACACACAGACACACACACTCGCAAACACACATACACACACACATGCACATGCACACACAAGCACAAACACACACACGGGCGCACGCGCTTACACACACACACACATATATAAGCACACAGACACATAAACACACACACACACACGCACATGAGCACACACACACATACGCACAAACGCACACGCACGCGCTCACATACACACACACATTCGGAAACAGACACACACACACGCGCACATAAGCATACACACACACACATAAGCACACACACACACGCACATAAGCACATAAGCACACATAAGCACACACACACACACACACAAGCACACAGACACACACACACACACACACACACACGCAAACACACACACACGCAAACACACACACACACGCACATAAGCACACACACACATAAGTACACACACACACACACACACACACACACACACACACACACACACACACACACACACACACACACACACACACACACACACACACACACACACATGCACATAAGCACACACACATAAGCACACACACACACGCACATAAGCACACACACATAAGCACACACACACACGCACATAAGCACACACAAACACACACACACACACACACACACAAACACACACACACACACACGCACATACACACACACACACGCACAAACACACGAACACACACACACACACACACACACACACACACACACACACACACACACACACACACACACACACACACACACACACACACACACACACACACACACACACACACACGCACATAAGCACACACACATAAGCACACACACACACGCACATAAGCACACACACATAAGCACACACACACACGCACACAAGCACACACACACACACACACACACACACACACACACACACACACACACACACACACACACACACACACACACACACACACACACACACACACACACACACACACACACATAAGCACACACACACACACACACACACACACACACACACACACACACACACACACATAAGCACACACACATACACACACACACACACGCACATAAGCACACACACACACGCACATAAGCACACACACATAAGCACACACACACACGCACATAAGCACACACACACACGCACATAAGCACACACACATAAGCACACACACACACGCACATAAGCACATAAGCACACACACATAAGCACACACACGCACATAAGCACATAAGCACACACACATAAGCACACACACGCACATAAGCACATAAGCACACACACATAAGCACACACACGCACACACACATAAGCACACACACACACGCACATAAGCACAGAAGCACACAGACACACACACATAAGCACACGCACACACACACATAAGCACACACACATACACACACACACACACGCACATAAGCACACATACATAAGCACACACACACACGCACATAAGCACACACACATAAGCACACACACATAAGCACACACACACACACACACACACACACACACACACACACACACACACACACACACACACACACACACACACGCACATAAGCACACATACATAAGCACACACACACACGCACATAAGCACACACACATAAGCACACACACGCACATAAGCACATAAGCACACACACATAAGCACACACACGCACACACACATAAGCACACACACACACGCACATAAGCACAGAAGCACACAGACACACACACACACGCAAACACACACACACACGCACATAAGCACATAAGCACACACGCCCAGGCACGCACACACCCTCGTGCGAGGCGAGAGGCGCGCGACGAAGGGGAGTCGCAAGCTCCTTACCAGGCGGCGGCACTGAGGGCCATGCGAGACGAATTCCTAATTAGAAGTCGCCAGACTCTCGCTGAGAAGTGTTCGCGATGAAGTCCCTCTCGGAAGCCGAGGACGGCCGTGCCCCCGACGCAGAGCGCAGTGCTACCATCCGTCTGGAAACGACTCGAAACAAGTGGTAAGTACGGGTCTCCTTCCGCAATCAAGAGACCTTGCTGAAGCTGGACACAGGCTCTCTGCGGTCGCAGCTTCCTTATGATTTCGTGGAGCGTGTTGGCCTTCCGAAGAGAATAAAGGAGACCGAACGTAAGAACATGTCATATCCATTCAAGAATTGGAAGGTGTATGGCAAGATAAACATCATGCTCCGTCTGGGTGAAGGAGAGGCTGTCGCAAAGGTCCCTCACACGTACTATGTGGTCGACCGCAAAGTGGGCATCCTTGGATGCGACTTCTTCCACAAATACGCCTGCCAGGTAAACCTAGACATACAAGATCCTAGAATCCACCTGTTCTTAAAGCCGTAGACAAGTCTGGCGAAATACGGCAAGATATTTACGCAGTGTTTCGTCCAGCACGACTGCGAGAAATTCGGCGTGGAGGCCATGGCCCTGCTAGACACAGGGCTCACCATCAGCAGCATCCCTTCGGAGATGGCCCTCTCGCACGGCATGCAAGTGAAGCGACATGTCGTCTACATCAACGACGCGGAGGCCGGAGGGTACGACCTTCCCAAAGGGTTGACCATCCGCATGGCCGGGAAGGATTGGGCTTTCCCAACTTTCAGGGCGATGGACTACAAGAGATACCTCTGCTTCGGCAAGGACTTCCTTCAGGGTCATATCTTTGACTTCATGACGAAATAGGTCATCTTCAGGGAAGAAGGTCGTACGTTCGCCACCGACTTCATTTACGGATTGTCAATCAGCAAGAAGGAGGCTCACTTCAAGCGCCCAGACGGGTCGGTGTTCGTGCCGTTCCATGGGCAAACGTGGCCCGCGACACCGGATCCCATGGAAACTGATGGGCCATTTCCGCCAGAGATGATTCAGATGATGATGTCCTACGACGCGTCCAAAGGGGGAGACATCACGCTTTAGGACGTGGAGCGGTTTTTGTGCCTATAGTGACGAACATGCACACGGCAACTCGTGGGGTTTGGACGCTCTACTGCCACACTGGGAGCCGACACACACATAAAGTCAAACATAATTTCACTCACAATGATACTGAAAATCGTCATATAGAAAGACTGCAAAGAGGATTATGTGTGAGAGCCGTTGCCATATTGCAAGTTGCTTACATGATATCAAAATATTAATGTTTAATTGTTAATGTTTGATTGTTTTTAACGACCATGTACTTATTCTAAATGATCGTGACTAAATAAATGAATAAAAAAATATATATACATACATTGAGAAAACACTGCCACAAATTGAAAGGAAAAACTCACGACGTTTCGAACTTTTAAAGAAAGTTCCTCTTCAGGCGTAAGCAATCCAAAAATGAATAGAAGAAGGAAATTTTGACAAAAATATATAGGGAAAGGATGGCAGTAGGAACAAGGGCTGACTCAGGTCACCGAAGGATGTTTAAGGTCAGTTAGGGAATCTAGGGAATGCTTTTCCCACTAAAAAGGAGGTAAGATCATCGCACCCCCATTGTCCAGCACTCAAGTTAAAATTGGGAATCTTTTTAATTAAAAGAGATTCGAGCATCTTTCTTTCGTAAGCATTTGACGATTTGTGAATTCATTTTACGTTATTCGAATTTAGTTTATGACCGGCATCACGCAAGCGATTCCCTAGCGTACCTAACATCACGTTTGTGTTCACTTATTCTTTTTCCCAGCTCTCTACCCGTTTCACCTATAGAGAGCTGGAAAAAAGAATAAGTGAACACAGACGTGTGTGTGTGAGTGTGA
>BOPN01000569.1:115580-120580 GCA_017312705.2 Penaeus japonicus | reverse complement strand
TCTCTCTCTCTCTCTCTCTCTCTCACTCTTTCTTTCTCTCTTTCTCTCTCTTTCCTTCTCTCTCTCTCTCTCTCTCTACCCTTCTCTCTCTCTCTGTCTCTACCCTTCTCTCTCCTTCTCTTTCTCTCTCTCTCTGTCTCTACCCTTCTCTCTCTCTCTCTCTCTCTCTCTCTCTCTCTCTCTTTCTCTCTCTCTCTCTCTCTTTCTCTCTCTCTCTCTGACACACACAAACACGCATACACATATAACTATATAAATGATGACATACATACATTTTAGAAAGAGGGTAAAAAAGGGGGAAAGAGGGTGTGTGTGAGAAACAGAGAGGTGTGTGTGTGGGGGGGGGAGACGAAGGGTAAGGAGAAAGAGGATTAAAAGCGAAGGAGGCTGAGAAGTGCAGAGGGAAGGAACCCCAAGACGGCTGTAGCAGCGTAAGAGTATAAGTCTCACGCAACAACAAAGGACAGAACAGAACGGAATAGGCGGCAGCGTCAACAGCTTTTAAGTAAGATGGCCAAAGCTGCAACCATTTATCCTGACCCAAGGAGAAGTCTGAAGGTGTGTTTGCATGATCTAGCAATAGAGGCAACGATATATGGCTTCACAGGAAAAAGGGTATATAATCCATTGTCAGGCTGAAAGGTTTGTATGTGATTTTTTAAATTGCAATATAACATCTACCAACAGAAATCGTTCAATTTGCAATAGAAGAGTCCTCAAATCGTCCCAAAAATAAAGTTCATAATTAGAGATTTCCGAAAAAAAACGTCAATTTCCTTTCATTTCGTTTAATATCAGACCAGCACAATAATCATCAATCAATCAATTCAATAACAAAGTTAATTAAGCATTCGTGTAAGTGGCATCATCACTGAGGAAATAATTAATAAACTCAAGCATCGGAAACACCGAGCTACTGCCACAAGGATGCTTTGCTTTCTAAATGAGCGTCAGGCCATATCACGTGATCATAATTATGGCATGATGAATTAAATAATTCCTGTAAATCTTCAAGAATTCAGAAAAAGAAAACAAGAAAAAGGAATTAAACTAAGTTATTATGAGTTTATCTAACCCTTCAAATTTATTATAAAATCGCTCATCTCATCAATTGCAAGACATGTAAGACATTGATAAACCTTCGCACAAATAAGCAATACCTGCACAGCAAGACTCCATGTGCTGGAAAGGATCGTCTGCCCTGTAAGACGTTGAAACCTTTCTAGTAGACATTTTAGATTGTTCTTATTTAGTACAATTTCAGATGGATATACTTTTTTTACATTATTAAACACACTATATGTTCTACAAATTAAAGAACCATAATTCTAAATACAAAAGCTACGAAAAATACCTTTTTTTTCATACGACGATTTTATTCTTAACATCCAGACTTAATCCGTACGTGATCAAGGTCATCCCCTCCTCAGCCAGGAGCACAACATCAAGTCTCAAGCGCCTACAACCTCCTCCAGCGCCTCCTGCAGGAAGTCTTTAACGTCTCCGACAGGTTTCTTACGGCCTGGCGCCATGGATAGCACGGGGGGCAAGAGGGAATCGGAGCCCGACGGCCGACACAGGGGCGAGAACGGTCAAAGGGATCAGCTCACTAAAGGAGAGGAAGGAAAAGGAAGAAGATAGTAGGCGGGGAGGGGGGGGGGGGGGGGGGGGGGGAAAGATGGGAAGGAAAGAGGAGCCAAGAGGAGGGGAGGGAAGATGCTATGGGGCAGGGGGGGGAGAAGGAAGGAAAGAGGGGCAGAAGAAGAGGGACAGAGGGGAAGAGAAGAAGGGGAAGAGGGGAAGCAAAAAAAAAAAAAAAAAAAAAAAAAAAAAAAAAAAAAAAAAAAGAGCAGGGGGAGGAAGAGAGGATGAAAGAGAAAGAAAGAGGGAAGAAAAGAGAGGGACAAGGAGGACGAGAACGGCACGAGGTCAGAAAATAAAACTTTCTAAACACGCCAAGAAAGAAGAACGAAGATAATTGATAAAAGAGAGCCAAAGAACCGAAAGCGCCGCTAATGGAGAGGAATAACATGGGCTGAAATTTATTTGTAAACTAATGGGAATAAATGTGGTTCCAATGGCGGAAGGGGAAGGGAGATTTACGGACAAAAATGCGAAGGAGGAAACAGAGGTCGTGCTGATACATACGGGAATACCTGTACATGCATACATATATTCACATATAGAGAGAGATTATTTCTATATCTATATCTTTATCCCTATTCAGAGCAGCTGTATATTTATATCTATACTTATCTATCTGTCTATAAAATTTATATCTACATACACAGACAGAAAGACAACACACACACACGCACACACACACTCATGCAGACTCATATGTTTATGATCACATTTATCTGCTCTCAAAACATAAATTCCCGCAACAGAATCGAGAACACAGAGCGCTTTTCCTCGGCATTACAGCAACTCACATTAAAAATAAATGATTTCCCTCTTATTATGGAGAGAGAAATCAAATCATCTTACCGTTTAGATTATATTAAATGGGATAGCAAGTAGATTCCTTAAGTATCCATATTGTTCAGTTATATTAGGAGGATATCGAGTTTTCATTTACCTGAAAAAAGTTATGTATCTAGCTATCGCCACTTCTGATGTTGTCACTGTTATTGTTGTTATCACACTTATCCTTGTCCTTATTTTTACTATCATACTGATTGTCCTTATTATCATCATTACTGTTATCATCACTATTATTGTCATTATGATTATTATCATTATTATAGTTATCATTATCTTTATCATTATCATTAATTTTATCAGTAATATCATTATTATTATCTTAATTATTGTCATTATTGTTTTTTTTCATCATCACCATCATCATTGACATTATCATTGTCAGACATCATGATGATGGTAGATGAACGAAGTTCGTTGTGACGAACGATAAAAAGTATAAATGAGACAACATATTCAACAGATCAGAAAGACATGTAGTTGAATTGTTTTTGTTGTTGCTCTAAACCACATCTTAAGATTGGACATCGGTTTTCTTGATACTTCTTTACAACTTTTAGTATCGATGACATAATGATGATTATGATAATAGAAAACAAAAACAAAAACAAGAGGCCAAGAGGAAGAGTGTACCAGCTGGGCGCGAACGGAAATGAGAAAGCACCAGCTGGAGGCAGATGGAATGGTGCTTCAGCCAGCTGGAAATAACGATAATGAGGGGGGGGGGGGGGTGAGGCAAGTGGTGTTTTCGTTGTGCTTCCATCTGTGGGAGGCGACAAATGGAAAAGATAAGATAGTGAATGGGGCTTGAGGTAGGGACAAATGTAGATATACAGTGTGTGTTTGTTTGTTTTTCTATGTATATGTGGCTGTGTTTTTGTGTGTATTGTCTTTTATGTTCATTTGACATGTATGCTTGCATGTATGCGTTCGTATATGTCATGCATGTGCGCATACATGTGGTTATCTTTATATGAACATGCATATACAGTATATGCTAATGTTTACGCAGAAGTCTATGTATGAGTGCATCTCTATCTGTCTGCACGTGTCTGTGTCAATATGCATGATGACTAATATCAGTTCCCATGCAACACCTGCCACCAAAAGCAATCTGTTGTAATTACGTCGCGCCTGTCACTCGGAAAGCTTTCACACGATCTCACACTCTCAACAGCTGCCAAAATGATTGTAGTAATAGTAGTAAGTTAATGAGGATATTGATAATGATACTATTAATGAAGAAAAGAAGACCAAGAAAGAGAAAAGATGAAAAGAACGAAGTAAAAAAATATAGCAAAATAAAAGAAAACATTTTTAATGATAGTAGTAATGACAAAAATAACGATGATGATAATGAGAACAATGATTATAATGCCAATAATGATAATAATACTGATAACGATAATGATGAGGATAGCAATGATAATGATATTGATAAGAATACTACTACTAATAATAATCACAGTGATAATAATAATAATAATAATAATAATAATAATAATAATAATAATAATAATAATGATAATAATAATGATAATAATGATAATGATAATGGTGATAATAATGATAATGATAATGGTGATAATAATGATAACAAAATTAATAATGATAACAATAATAATGATAAAAATGATAAGATGATAATGATAATGATGACAATGATGGTGAGAGTAAAAGTGATAATGATAATGATGATAATGATAATGACAGTAATAATGGCAATAATGATGATGATAATAGGGATAGTAGTAATAATAAGAATTGTAATGGTGATAATAATAACAATAACAGTGATGATAATAGTGGTGAAAATAGTAATGATAGTAATGATAATGACAACAACAACTACATTGGTGATAATAATAGTAATGATAATGATGATGATAATGGTAAAAACGATGATGAAGAAGACAAGGGAAAGGAAAGAGGAAAATAAAACGAAAGATGAAAAAAAGACGAAAAAAAATGAAGGAAATAAATTGGTAAAGAAAACAAGGAAAAAAAAGAAACGAAATGAACAAGGAGAACAAGAAGACAGCATTTCACAAAAGATTTTCATAAAACATCTCACACAACAATACCTGCCACAACAAAACACAAGTTTAATAACAACACCTCACTCGCTATCACACCACCCGTGCATTCAACAAGCAAACGTATGTCTTAGGATACGTGCCTGCGCTCCCGTGCCTTTGATGAGCGCTTAGTCAACTTAATTGGACTGTAGGCAGGTCAGCACGGGTCAGCGCAGGTCAAGGAATGCCTCCTCCAACAGGCGCTTTGTACGGCCGTGTCTCTCTCCTTTGTGACGTCATTCGGTCTTCTCACACACGAGGAGGAGACGCTGTATTGTGACACGGGAGGATAGTGAGTGGAATGATGGTGATGATGGTGAGGGCGATTGCAGCGTGTTGTTGTGTTCGGTGTTGATTGTGAGTCTGATGATGGTGAGGGTGATGAAGTGCGTTGTCCAGGCACGTGGGGATAGTATAGTGAGGGTGATGGTGGAGAGG
>BOPN01000569.1:105580-113080 GCA_017312705.2 Penaeus japonicus | reverse complement strand
TATGATTAAGTGTGTGAGTGAGTGTGAGAGAGAGAGAGAGAGAGAGAGAGAGAGAGAGAGAGAGAGAGAGAGAGAGAGAGAGAGAGAGAGAGAGAGAGAGAGAGAGAGAGAGAGAGAGAGAGAGAGAGAGAGAGAGAGAGAGAGAGAGAGAGAGAGAGAGAGAGAGAGAGAGAGAGAGAGAGAGATAGGCACACAGATAGATAGATAGATGGAGATATATAGATTGATATATAGATATAAACAAACAGATAGATAGATATTGGGAGATTGATAGATAGTTAGATAGATAGAGAGAGAGAGAGAGAGAACGAGCGAGAGAGCGAGAGAGAGACAGAGAGAGAGAGAGACAGAGAGAGAGAGAAGAGAAAGTAAGAGAAATCAAAATGATTCAGAATGCTAATGCAATTAGGATGCAATGACGCAATTTACTTCCCTTCTTGTGGACTGCATAAACATGCTGGTTTGCACAGACAGAAACCTTATTGTCTCATTGACTCTGATGAAAATATGCAAATAAGATTAGAGAAGAAAAATTCTCTTTCTTTCTCCTATCTCTGTCTTCGTTGTTAGATCGAGTGAGGGAGGCAGGGCTCTGAACATTACGTCAGTCAATCAGCTCGCTGAGATTTCTTTTAAATGACACGTTTATATATAATACTCCTATTATCATTATCCTATTACAATCATTTCACTCTGTCATTGTCTTTGTTTCATTTGAATCGTGTTATTATCAGTAATAGTGTCAGCACGGATTGATAATAATGAAAATGATTTATCATCAACATCATAATCATCAGTATCATCTATATCATTGATTTCTTTATTAGTATCATTATCATTATTTCATTCACAATCATTATCGTTATCATCCTTATTATCATTATCCTTATTATAATCCTTATATCATTATTGTCGTTTCTTTTCTATTATCATAAAAATAATTTTAACAACAATAATGATAGTAATAAAAATGATAATAATCCTAACGCCAAAAATAATTACAAAAAAAAAACAAGAAAAAAAAAAGGGAAAACTGGCGAGTGTGAACATTTTCATTCACAAAACATAACATATGATTCAAAAGTAGTATACATAATTTTCTAGAATTGCACAAGAAAGACCACAAAAAATAAAAGTAAGTATTTTTTTTAGCGATATATGATAAGACAATAATTTACTTCCTCGAATCAGCCCCCAAATAAAACCTCCCATTATGCTTTCATTACACGACCCTTGGGAAAGACGTTCAAAGCATAACTTAGAGGAAACATTCGACTTTCTCCTCCGAGCGTGCTTCCATATTCTCCTTGAATTTATCAAGATGAGTTTCAGGAATATGAAATAGGGAGATATAATTTTAAGTGCAGTGGCAGCAGCAAAACCTTCTGGTGGTCTATCAGTTATTCTTATGTTGTTCTTCTCCAGATTGTGTCTGAGTGAGTGAGCCGCGAGGTCCCCGCTGTCCCAAAGGCAAAGATAACATGGAAACTCGGCAAAGTCATCTTGGAGACCCATCTAGGTGTTGCACTGCCATCTACGTTATCAGAACATTCTAAAAAATCTTGGACTTTTAGAAACCTCTCAAATGGTCTTTAAACTTCTAGATAATTCTAGAAAAGTTCTTGAAAGTTCTTGAAAAAATATATTTCAGCAGGTCAGGGCTAAATCTGTCGGGAATGTGCCGGAAAATCTGCCAGTTTCAAAACAACGCTGTCCAAGTCACAAAAGCAAAGTTTGAAGAAAATAATAGTCATTTTCTTTACTTTTGGGGCAGAAGAAATATGGGAATAACACCTACTAAATAAAGACAGCATTTTTCTTTTGTTACATAGTGTAATTAGCATCATCGTTGCTTAAGATCAGTATCATCATTACTATCATTATTGTCATCATTACTATTATTACATTTCATATCATCACCATTCTTATCATTATCAATATGTTACTATCATTATTGTTGTTAATATGATCATTATTATGATTATCAATATTCTGATCATTATTTTCATTACCATGAATATTATGATTAATACAATCACTGGCATTACCACCAGTCCCAGTGTCCTGCAGCGCCGGTGGAATTCACAGAAGAATCGAGGACTGATAATGCAATACCTTCCTCATGCATTCAATTGCTCAAATTCTCTCCCCCCCCCCTCCTATGCTTGTTATTTCGTATGAACAAGATATGCTTATTCTAATTTAATTTCAACTGTGCTTATTGAAGGCTCAGTGTGCATGCCTACATATATATCTATGTAGATTAATACTTTCTTGTATCACTTTAAAATATATATCATTCCTGTTGGTTTTAGTGAGAATTTAGGTGAGTATTTTATATGTAGTGCTTACGCAAGCTACTGTCTTGATATCTAATTTCGTTCCATTTGTTTTATCAAGAAGCTCTTCTAATATTTCTTACATCTATTGTGGAATTCTTCGTTTCTCATGCTGCTTGCCTACTGATTTTTTTTTTCTCGTTTTTTCTGTTCTTCCAAGTATTTCAAACGTCATCATTAGATGGAGTTTCTTGTATTCAAGTTTGATTTTCGATTTCTCGGCAAATTCGTGTTCCATCAGTCTGGAACACCATATATGGGCGATGAAATTTCGTTATTTTTCGAAACCTTCGTTATATATGTGCTTTCAGCTACGTTTTCTGTTGGTACCTTCTTTCCACTTCCGTTTATTCTTAACGGTACAGGAGTCTGTGATTGTACCAGCAGTGTTTATCATCATCCGTATTATTATTGTTGTTTATTATCCTTGTTATTATTATTGTTATTAATATTTTAATCATAAACATCATTATCATCATTATTATAGTTATCATTATTATTGTCGTTGTTGTTACTACTATCATCATGACCGCTATCATTGTAATAATTATAATCCACTTCATTATCATTGCTTTTATCATTATTATCATCATGATTATGCTAATCTACTATAAACCTATGTACATATTTTTTGCCACACATTTCAAGTGATGCATAGTAACTTCATACTTCCTTATACACATAGGCAAACGCAAACACACACACACACACACACACACACACGCGCGCGCGCGCGCGCATGCACGCAAAAACAAACACAAACATCACACACACGCACCCCCTCCCAATACACCAACATGGGTGTGACCCGCGCACACAAACAGCCTCCTTCTCTTCTAACACATACCTAACACATAGCCACAACTCCTCACACAAACACACACATACCTAAGCAGTTCCTACACACTCTCCTATACGGAAGGAGTCCATTATAAGGACACGATCTACTTTGCATGTCCTCGAGACTCTCATCTGAGCAAGTGGAGATATTATTAAGCAATTTCCTCTTCTCCTTTTTCATCCCCTCCCTTCTTTTGATCCTTATTTTCGAATCTTCCTCCTCGTCTCCTCTCCCTCCTAGGTTCCTCTCATCTATTGATCTATCTTTTTTCCCCTCACTTTTTTCCTCACTAACCCCTCCCCTTCCCTATATTCCCCCCTCCCATCCTTTAAGCCATCTCTGTTTTTTCCACTTCTTCCCCGTGTCCCGCTTCCCCTCTCCCCCCCTCCTTCTTTTTTTCCACACTCACCTTTTAAACCATCTCGTTTTTTTTCCACCTCCTCTTCCTATTCACTTCCTCCCCCCTTCCACCCCCCCTTCATTTTTAAACTCTTCTCTGTTGCTTCTACTCCTTCCCCTCTCTTCCTCCCCCCCCCCTTCCCGTCCCTCTATTTCTCCCTCATCTTATAACTCTTCTCTGTCTGCATGTCACCTCATGGATCTCCCCTTCTTCCTTCCCCCCTCCTATTTTCTTCACACCTTTTGATTATTCATATATTTTTTTCTCTACCTCTTCTTTCTTCTCCTTTTCCCCTTCCTCAATTCTTCAGTAATTCTTTCCATTTGTCCTTTCTCATTTCTTTTTTATATTTTCCTATCCTATTTTTATTCTTTGTAAGATCAACATTTATCATAATTTTTCCTTTCCTTTCTCTGAAATGCCTCTCTGCTCTTTACCTCTCCCCTGTCCTCCCCCTCTCCCCCCTCCTCTCGCTCTTTCGGCGTCATCCTCATCCTCTTTCTCTCCTTTCTTTTACTTACTCGCCCTTATCTCTCCTTCCTAAATCTCCTCCCTCCCCCCAACCGGTCTCTTTTCTTCCTATCTCCTATCTCCTTCCTCTGCTCTTCTTATCTCCGCCCTCCAATCTTCCTCTCTCCTTTTACCTACTCCCCCTCACCTCCTCCTTCTCTTCTTCCTACTTCTGACCCTCCTTCTTTCCTTCATGCCTCTTATTCCTTCTCCCCCCCTTTCTCCTCCTCCATCCCTTCTTTCTACCTCCCCCCTCCCCCTCTCCTATCCTTCCTACCTCCATCCTTCCCTCTCTTCTCTCTCTCCCCCCCCCTCCCCCCCTCTACGTCATAAGGGAGACGCCACACCTCATGACCATTCAGCTTGATCGCCATCGGGTGTCTCAGGAATTACGTCATCACCTCGTATTCAGAATTTGCGAGAAAATAATTCATTTTGGGGCGTTCGCAGTAGTCTTTACTCGGGGGAGTATGGGGTAGGTGGGGGGAGGGGGTGCAATCGCGGTGAGGGTAAGGGGCAGGGGAGTCAGGGCGTGAGGGGGAGGTGTTGTAATCGTTGGGGTTGTAGTGAGGGGCTGAGAATGAAAATCTAAACTTAGAGCTGTGCTCTATACTTGTGTTATTTAATGTTGTATTCGTTATGATATTGAGGTAGAGAAGAAAAGATAATAGTGGTATAAATATGAGTATATAATGGATAGTATTAAAATTACTTATTATGTACTGAGGTGGGAGAAGCCTGTATAAGGCGATGGCGACTTAAAACATGAAGGCATTTTGTAGTTACGGAACTTGGGATGGGAAAAGTCTTAGGGGAGAGCACGCCCATTTTCGTTATCACAGACTCTCATTTCCACAGGAAAGTGCCATATTTAAGAAAATAACTGCCATCTAAGACGCTAGAGGTGACGGTGTAGCATAGTTTGATCAGCTTTTTTCTAATTAAGAGACACTCTTACCTTGGGTCTAAAACTATACCAAACTTTAGGCTGTATACTTCGTTCTACAGAAATGCTTGTATAAAGTATGAATATTGCATTTAGTATATGGATATATAAAAAACAGAAAAAAACAGCACCAAATACTTTCTAGGTTGACACACACTAACACACCCGAACACGCACACTTTCCCTGTGTGTGTGTGTGCGTGTGCATGTATGTATATATCTGTCTATCTATCTATCTATCTATCTGTCTCTCTCTCTCTCTCTCTCTCTCTCTCTTTCTCTCTCTCTCTCTCTCTCTCTCTCTCTCTCTCTCTCTCTCTCTCTCTCTCTCTNGAGAGAGAGAGAGAAAAAGAGAGAGAGAGAGAGAGAGAGAGAGAGAGAGAGAGAGAGAGAGAGAGAGAGAGAGAGAGAGAGAGAGAGAGATAGGCACACAGATAGATAGATAGATGGAGATAGATAGATTGATATATAGATATGACAGATAGATAGATATTGGGAGATTGATAGATAGTTAGATAGATAGAGAGAGAGAGAGCGAGCGAGAGAGCGAGAGAGAGACAGAGAGAGAGAGAGACAGAGAGAGAAGAGAAAGTAAGAGAAATCAAAATGATTCAGAATGCTAATGCAATTAGGATGCAATGACGCAATTTACTTCCCTTCTTGTGGACTGCATAAACATGCTGGTTTGCACAGACAGAAACCTTATTGTCTCATTGACTCTGATGAAAATATGCAAATAAGATTAGAGAAGAAAAATTCTCTTTCTTTCTCCTATCTCTGTCTTCGCTGTTAGATCGAGTGAGGGAGGCAGGGCTCTGAACATTACGTCAGTCAATCAGCTGGCTGAGATTTCTTTTAAATGACACGTTTATATATAATACTCCTATTATAATTATCCTATCACAGTCCTTTCACTCTGTCATTGTCTTTGTTTAATTTGAATCGTGTTATTATCAGTAATAGTGTCAGCACGGATTGATAATAATGAAAATGATTTATCATCAACATCATAATCATCAGTATCATCTATATCATTGATTTCTTTATTAGTATCATTATCATTATTTCATTCACAATCATTATCGTTATCATCCTTATTATCATTATCCTTATTATAATCCTTATATCATTATTGTCGTTTCTTTTCTATTATCATAAAAATAATTTTAACAACAATAATGATAGTAATAAAAATGATAATAATCCTAACGCCAAAAATAATTACAAAAAAAAAACAAGAAAAAAAAAAGGGAAAACTGGCGAGTGTGAACATTTTCATTCACAAAACATAACATATGATTCAAAAGTAGTATACATAATTTTCTAGAATTGCACAAGAAAGACCACAAAAAATAAAAGTAAGTATTTTTTTTAGCGATATATGATAAGACAATAATTTACTTCCTCGAATCAGCCCCCAAATAAAACCTCCCATTATGCTTTCATTACACGACCCTTGGGAAAGACGTTCAAAGCATAACTTAGAGGAAACATTCGACTTTCTCCTCCGAGCGTGCTTCCATATTCTCCTTGAATTTATCAAGATGAGTTTCAGGAATATGAAATAGGGAGATATAATTTTAAGTGCAGTGGCAGCAGCAAAACCTTCTGGTGGTCTATCAGTTATTCTTATGTTGTTCTTCTCCAGATTGTGTCTGAGTGAGTGAGCCGCGAGGTCCCCGCTGTCCCAAAGGCAAAGATAACATGGAAACTCGGCAAAGTCATCTTGGAGACCCATCTAGGTGTTGCACTGCCATCTACGTTATCAGAACATTCTAAAAAATCTTGGACTTTTAGAAACCTCTCAAATGGTCTTTAAACTTCTAGATAATTCTAGAAAAGTTCTTGAAAGTTCTTGAAAAAATATATTTCAGCAGGTCAGGGCTAAATCTGTCGGGAATGTGCCGGAAAATCTGCCAGTTTCAAAACAACGCTGTCCAAGTCACAAAAGCAAAGTTTGAAGAAAATAATAGTCATTTTCTTTACTTTTGGGGCAGAAGAAATATGGGAATAACACCTACTAAATAAAGACAGCATTTTTCTTTTGTTACATAGTGTAATTAGCATCATCGTTGCTTAAGATCAGTATCATCATTACTATCATTATTGTCATCATTACTATTATTACATTTCATATCATCACCATTCTTATCATTATCAATATGTTACTATCATTATTGTTGTTAATATGATCATTATTATGATTATCAATATTCTGATCATTATTTTCATTACCATGAATATTATGATTAATACAATCACTGGCATTACCACCAGTCCCAGTGTCCTGCAGCGCCGGTGGAATTCACAGAAGAATCGAGGACTGATAATGCAATACCTTCCTCATGCATTCAATTGCTCAAATTCTCTCCCCCCCCCCTCCTATGCTTGTTATTTCGTATGAACAAGATATGCTTATTCTAATTTAATTTCAACTGTGCTTATTGAAGGCTCAGTGTGCATG
>BOPN01000569.1:77500-78668 GCA_017312705.2 Penaeus japonicus | reverse complement strand
TATATATATATATATATACATGTGTGTGTGTGTGTGTGAATGTATGTCTAGGGCTTCACCATCCGCCTTACACACTTCTCATATGCTCCCTCCCTAAAAAAGAACTTTCTAAAACACACTGTATTCTTGCAATCGCTGGCCTGTCCTACACTTCCTGCTTCATCGTGACAACAAAACAAACAAAGAAGCAAACAGCGATTCCTTCTTCTGTTGCCTGAACCACGAAATATGAATGCAATAAAGATCAGTATAAGATTTACAGCAAATCGAACACTGCTGTAGACTACAAAGGTCTTTTCTCGGTTCAAGGATAAGAATACAAGGTTAATGAATAATCTATTTCGTAATAAATCAATGCAACATGTAGGAGTTGTGTCAGTGCTGCAAATTCAATGTCGAGAATCTGATTTCTTTAATAAAGACACGTTTATAAATTTTTACTCGGAGGAAGAGAAAGATGAATGAATATTATATAACGGATTTACTGTATCAAATTTCCGGTTACAATTGATCTGCAATAAATAAGCCAAAGCTATGAGAATCTCAGTGAGTGAATTGATCCACACAAGGCAAATCAATCCCAGAGTCGATTGGCAACAGCAAAATAGTTTATTCACCTGTAAAATATAAATAGAAACATAAAATGGATAGATAGAATGAAAGAATAATAGAAAAGAGAAAGACAAATGTTAGCAACTTCGACATGGCAACAACATCCCCTCCCGGTCTGAAGCATTAAAAAATCTATTTTTGAGCCACACTCGTTGCTGACGTATTTTGGTCTCCACATTTTGCAGCCCGCTGATTGATGCTGCAGATGGAAGCGCTGATAGCAAGCCGTAGGTGTGGGCGCGTTGGTGGATGCGTGTTTGTGCGTTTGAGTGTATGTGTGTGTATGCATATATACATACATGCATTTATATGTGTGTATATATATATATATATATATATATATATATATATATATATATACATACACACATACACACACACACATACACACACACACACACACACACACACACACACACACAGATGCGCGTGTATTTATGCACTTTTGCTGTTCTAGAATTGAAATCTTTTCATGACCGCTATCAATACCAAGGTAATAGAGTAAGCCATCCGAAAAGTTTCTGGAGTGAGGGGAAAAGAGGAAAAAGGCGACAGA
>BOPN01000569.1:0-12500 GCA_017312705.2 Penaeus japonicus | reverse complement strand
TCGGATGTGCTCATGCAACATGCCTTGCGTCTCCGAGATTTTAAAAGATGTATCAAGCCATTCAAATTTATTGGAAGAGCCGGGTAATCATACATTCAGTTAGCACAGCCTCGAGCCGAAGGAGTGGGCAGATCCTGCGCCGCCAACACAAGGATCTGCCAACAGCGAGGATAGCGACGTTGCATAGTGGACACCATGAGGCGAAGGTTCCTGTTCTCTCGCGGTGAACACCTGAAACAGCTTTCGCCTCTTGCGACAATGGGAATGTATGTGCGCAGCTGAAGGCCTCTTGTATCGCAGCTTCCCTGGCCGGACGCGCACGACACGTAATACTCCACCTTGCGAGGAGAGTCCAGTTCCCGGAGAACGATTTGCGAATCCACGTTCAGAGCCTGACCGCTCACCCTTACAGCTCCTGCCATTAGCACCACCATGGAAATGACTGCGAGTTTCATATTTCTGTTCCCGTTGTTTCTTTTTTCGTAAGTCAGTGTAGCTCTAACGCTGACACAATCACAATGTGGTCTGTAACTGATATCGAATGCTTATTAACTGGCAGGACTTCACAATTCCCGCTTGCCATGGGGACGTGGGAAAGTAGTAGTTGTTTCCTCGCTCAGGACAAAGTTCATTTTTCCAAAATGAATATATTTTTTCTCTCTTGAAGGAAGGTTTTTAGATAAGCATTTTCTATCTTAAAAGAGCAAAAACATCAATCATTTTCATTACATGATAATAAACTAAAATATGCAGCGATAAAGTCATGAGTAAAATAATACTGGAAATATACCAAAATAAATATAAATGTCGAAAAGAAACTCAAATGAAAGTGAACTCGAATTAATATCAACTGAACTAGGAAATATTCAAAAGTGTTTACTCACCTAATTAAATATTTTGGCTTTCTACTGTATCCCTTTTGCATTTCTTGTGTCCATCTTTCGCGCGTAATTATGATAATTACTAATTCTTGTATTATAAATACAAGAATTAGTACGGACAATGTGATTCAGTAATTTAATTGAAGATTTGTTATATTCTCATGGAAATGAGTTCAATATGTATCATGCAATTAAGATCAGAATTGAAAACCTTCTGTTGGTGGTCTAAATACTATGTTTTGGTGAATGCTTCATATATATACGCATATTTAAAAGTTGAACTAAATGTGTTAGTAAGTAAATCAACATATACATATATATGTATATATATATATATATATATATATATATATATATATATATATATATATATATATATATATCCATGTATCTATCTATGTATCGATATTTATTTGGTTTCACTACCTCGATGATATATGGATGAAAGTATTTGAGCCTTTTAGGCGTGAAAACGTTACTCATTTACATGAGTAACAATGGTAATGTATATATTGTGGGTGTGTATATACACACCCACGAACATGCGTGTATGTGTATGTTTTTTGGATAGGAAGTAATGAAGCGATTAATGAACTTATGCTATTACGTAATAGTAGATACTAAAAAAATAAGTCTTAAAAATTCTGAATGGGATTCATATCTTTCACTTAGGTACAATTAAAATAAAATAAAAAACCTTATCGATAGAACAATAATTATTAAGTGTACAATGCGTGATTATAGTAATTGTACATCTAGATGTATTCAAATCACTCCTAGATCATTAACCAAACAGTGGAAACGTCTGATGGAACTCACAAAATGATTTATCCTTTCATATGTATAGAATAAACAGTCATTGATACAAAAATTAATTAATTGCCTTTACAACATTTCCAAAGCGAGTCATAGCAATGGCCCCTATTATTCGTTTCAGCATATAGCGCTGGTAATCACGATTGTCAACATCATGAGCGTAACGAAATGACTTTCTGTATCAACAAATGAATACATATCTATTCAAAACATAGCCATACATTTATCCCTTTATTCACTCACTGACTTATATATAAGGGGAGCGAATTCGACTGTGCATATATATACGTAAATATACTAAATTATATCTAAGCTTCTATGTCTTAGCCATCAAGATGTATATTAAATGCATCCAGCATTATTAGCCACCATAATATAACAATTATCATGATGTTGATCATACTATGAGCAATATCTGTATTTATTTCCGTTGCAGTATTATTACTATTTTTACTACTATTAATTGCAATAAGAATAATCATATCAATAATGGCACAAAAAGCCATTGCATTAATGACATAACTTCAAACTGCCAAATCACTCATGACAATTAAGAGTAAACACTGTATATGAACCCCCTAAAATGTAACAGGTGTTTGCTCGATAAACATTTCAAAAGTTATTTCAACTGATGCCTCACTTCCCTATCTGCATTTAAACAACGAAACACTGATTTCATTGGAATCAACATCGGTAACAGCGTCAAAAATGTTTATGCATATATATAACTCAAAGCCGAACAATGGGAAATCGTTTCCGTTTCCATATATATATATATATATATATATATATATATATATATATATATATATATATATATATATATACATATATATATACATATATACATATATATACACATATATATACATACACATAACACACACACACACATATATATATATATAACATATGTACACACATATATGTTGTTTACAGTTACGCCACACACACACACACACACACACACACACACACACACATATATATATGTATATATATATATATATATATATATATATATATATATATATATAGTTATTGTATATATTATCACTGTCATTGATTTTGCTGCTTCTTTATTTATTATCATTTATCAATATTAAAATCTGGCAGTAAAAAGTACATAGATTTAGTAGGAAGGCTTAATATAGGATTTAGACATTTTATCCCTACTCTATTTAAAAACTCAATAAATCCAGGCGAAATACGATGTTTAACCAGAATTTCACTTTGGTAAAGTTATTAACGTCTACCAATCCGCTAAAAGAAATCTCAGTTTTTCACGAAAAAGGTAAGTTATAGATGTTTCAATAGTATACTAACTTGAGTAATATTGTAATTGCCAATTTCATTCATAACATTATTCTCATGGTTATTATCAATATCATTACCCCTGATATTGTAATATATCAGTATAATCATCATCATTATTATATAGCTCCTACTACTATTACTCTTATAGACTAAATATCTATAATGACATTGGGCTTAAGAAAGTCAATTTCCAAAGTGTAGCCCATTTTACTCCAAATCCATCTAAAAACACGATCTAAACTTAAAAAGTTGTAGTAGCGTATGTTCGGGAGGGAAGTGTGGCGCAATGTAGATTCTACAAGCTCAGCACTCAATATTCAAATTTTAGTGCAACACGTCAGCCACTCCAACAGTTTATGAAGAAGGTGGGTGGGAAGAGGTGGGAACGGGGAATGAAAGAGAGCGGTCAGTATCTCGACCACCTCTGTAGGGGAGGCAAGTGACAGCTGTCTGAGACTGCGATCGCCACTTTAAATTTTTTACTTATGTAAAATTGACGACATACATCATAGCATATTTGCAAAGGAGCGAGAATATAGACGCATGGATCATAACAATAACAACTGCCCAACGCCAGGCAAAGCAGGTTGCAGCCAAGGCACCGAACACGATCTCATAAAATAGGGAATTTAGCCACATTTCTTTCCATAAGGCAGATTCCTTGTGATTGCTCTCTAGTGGTCACAAGAAACAAATTTGAAATGTATGCTTAGGGGGGAAGAAATAATTTTGGTGCAAGCGTTACAAACTTTGTATGGCCAAAACTGTTTTAAATCTTCTGTTCCTTCCAAAATCAAACTTTATTTGAGAATAACCGGGTATATTCATTTAGATACGAAAATTGATAATCTTAACTCAGAATTGCAATAATTAGGAACTGAAAATAACTAGATATAAAATCTAATGCGTGTTTACAATACCTATTACAAAGTTGTGCCATTTCACGACCCGTACAGAATCAAAATAAACTATGTTGAAATAAATGTTTATTTTTTTATTGGAAATAAATGTCATGACGCTACTGAGGTTTCAACGAATGGCATGGCTATATGACTGCATGATGTAGGTCATTCTTACTCATTGATAGTGAAGCTCTACCTAAACTTCATTTATATAGAAAGCTGAACTTCATAAACTCATTTTTTTAAAAATGAATGTTCTGCATGTCAGTGGGCCCTTAACATCAATAAATTAATTCCATTAGATTGTTTGGTCCAGTTCGGAATGTGCTTATTAATGCTCTTATCACCGTATTAGATTATCATTATCGTGATGTACATCCTGGAATAATTAATCTTTTGATTTGAATATTTCATAATCAAGTTACCATGGACAAAGTGATTCCGTTCCATATTTTGGATCAATTCAGAATGAAGACTTTGGTTCTCGGATATAAAATAATTGCGTCTACATAATTGTATTTATTGAAATAACCCAGAGAATCATACATTCAGTTGGCACAGCCGCGAGCCGAAGGAGTGGGCAGATCCTGCGCCGCCAACACAAGGATCTGCCAACAGCGAGGATAGCGACGTTGCATAGTGGACACCATGAGGCGAAGGTTCCTGTTCTCTCGCGGTGAACACCTGAAACAGCTTTCGCCTCTTGCGACAATGGGAATGTATGTGCGCAGCTGAAGGCCTCTTGTATCGCAGCTTCCCTGGCCGGACGCGCACGACACGTAATACTCCACCTTGCGAGGAGAGTCCAGTTCCCGGAGAACGATTTGCGAATCCACGTTCAGAGCCTGGCCGCTCACCCTTACAGCTCCTGCCATTAGCACCACCATGGAAATGACTGCGAATTTCATATTTCTGTTGCCGTTGTTTCTTATTTTGTAAATCAGTGTGGTTCTAACGGTGACACGATCACAATGTGGTCTGTATCTGTTATCTAAAGCTTATTAAGGTGTTCGATTTCCCAATTCCCACTTGACATGGGGGACGCGGGAAAGTAGTAAGCATTCCATAGCTCAGAACCAATTTGCTTATTGCATATTTTAGAGGTAAAAACATTAATTCATTTCTATACATGATAATAAATTGCATGGAATATGCGGTACCAGATAATTAGATGAGTAAAACTAATGAAAATATACCAAAATAAAAATAGATGAAAATAAAATAGATAAAAGTAAATTCAAATAAAAAACCAAAGGAGATAAATGACTGATCTATGAAATACTTAAAAAGTGCTTATTCAACTTAATTATTATTCAGTTTTCTTCTTAAATATTTTGCCTATCTACTTTTGCATCTAGAATGTCAATTCAGTGCGTAATTATTGTAAGTACAAAATTAGAACCAATACAATTCTTTAATCAGATGGACAGTTATTAGATTCACATGGTGGTGATTTCAGTGTACAATCTTCGTGCAATTAAGTAGTTTGCTGGTGGCCAACATTCTGTTCCTTTGGATTACTACCCCAGAAAGATATACGTAGTGTGAAATACGTATCTTGATCATTATATATACACATACATACACACACATATATATATATGTATAAGTATATACATATATACATTTATAAATATGTATACATATACATATATACATGTATAGATATGTATATATATATACATATATACATGTATAAATATGTATATATATACATGTATAGATATGTATATATATATGTACATGTATAGATATGTATATATATACATATGTACATGTATAAATATGTATATATATACATCTATATATATACATATATATACATATATATATCTACATACACATATCTACACACACACACATACACATGTATATATATATATATATATATATATATATATATATATATATATATATATATATATATATATTCAGAGTAAACATGCTTCTATACCAAGATATGCAAACTTCAGAAAGTTAAATGATGCCGCTTTTCGACATGCAATTTGGAAAAAAACGACGGAAAATACCTGATTCTAAAAAGCAACCTGTGTTTTTATGAATATGTATTTTGAACACTTGTAAGATACGTATTCCGCTGCTGAAGATATTCCATCAGTCATAGCAAATAAAATAAGTAATTGACTCTAGAACTTTATTTGAGTTAATGCGTGTCTGTTTGCCCATGTTAAGGTATATGCAGTATACAGTCATGTATATACATACATACATACATATATACATATATATATATACATACATATATATATATATATTATATATATATATGTATATATATGTGTGTGTAGACATATATATATATATACATACATATATATACATATTCATATAAATATACATGCATATACAGTATAGATTTAGTAGGAAGGCTTAATATAGGATTTATACATTTTATCCCTACTCTATTTAAAAACTCAATAAATCCAGGCGAAATACGATGTTTAACCAGAATTTCACTTTGGTAAAGTTATTAACGTCTACCAATCTACTAAAAGAAATGTCATTTTTTCACGAAAAAGGTAAGTTATAGATGTTTCAATAGTATACTAACTTGAGTAATATTGTAATTGCCAATTTCATTCATAACATTATTATCATGGTTATTATCAATATCATTACTCCTGTTATTGTAATATATCGGTATAATCATCATCATTATTATATAGCTCCTACTATCATTACTCTTATAGACTAAATATCTATAATGACATTGGGCTTAAGAAAGTCAATTTCCAAAGTGTAGCCCATTTTACTCCAAATCCATCTAAAAACACGATCTAAACTTAAAAAGTCGTAGTAGCGTATGTTCGGGAGGAAAGTGTGGCGCAATGTAGATTCTACAAGCTCAGCACTCAATATTCAAATTTTAGTGCAACACGTCAGCCACTCCAACAGTTTATGAAGAAGGTGGGTGGGAAGAGGTGGGAACGGGGTCAGTATCTCGACCACCTCTGTAGGGGAGGCAAGTGACAGCTGTCTGAGACTGCGATCGCCACTTTAAATTTTTGACTTATGTAAAATTGACGACATACATCATAGCATATTTGCAAAGGAGCGATAATATAGGCGCATGGATCATAACAATAACTGCCCATTGTCAGGTAAGGCAGGTTGCCGCCACGGCACCGAACACGATCTAATAAAATAGGGAATTTAGCCACATTTCTTTCCATAAGGCAGATTCCTTGTGATTGCTCTCTAGTCGTCACAAGAAACAAATCTGAAATGTATGCTTAGGGGGGAAGAAATAATTTTGGTGCAAGCGTTACAAACTTTGTATGGCCAAAACTGTTTTAAATCTTCTGTTCCTTCCAAAATCAAACTTTATTTGAGAATAACCGGGTATATTAATTTAGATACGAAAAATGATAATCTTAACTCAGAATTGTAATAATTAGGAACTGAAAATAACTAGACAGAAAATCTAATGCGTGTTTACAATACCTATCACAAAGTTGTGCCATTTCCCGACCTGTACAGAATTAAAATAAACTATGTTGAAATATTTTTTTTTTTTTTTTTTATAACTATTCGCAGTTATTTTCTTATTGGAAATAAATGTCATGACGCTACTGAGGTTTCAACGAATGGCATGGCTATATGACTGCATGATGTAGGACATTCTTACTCATTGATAGTGAAGCTCTACCTAAACTTCATGTATATAGAAAGCTGAACTTCATAAACTCATTTTTTTTAATGAATGTTCTGCCGAACATGTCAGTGGGCCCTTAACATCAATAAATTAATTCCATTAGATTGTTTGGTCCAGTTCGGAATGTGCTTGTCAATGCTCTTATCACCGTATTAGATGAATATGATTATCATTATCATGATGTACATCCTGGAATAATTAATCTTTTGATTTGAATATTTCATAATCAAGTTACCATGGACAAAGTGATTCCGTTCCATATTTTGGATCAATTCAGAATGAAGACTTTGGTTCTCGGATATAAAATAATTGCGTCTACATAATTGTATTTATTGAAATAACCCAGAGAATCATACATTCAGTTGGCACAGCCGCGAGCCGAAGGAGTGGGCAGATCCTGCGCCGCCAACACAAGGATCTGCCAACAGCGAGGATAGCGACGTTGCATAGTGGACACCATGAGGCGAAGGTTCCTGTTCTCTCGCGGTGAACACCTGAAACAGCTTTCGCCTCTTGCGACAATGGGAATGTATGTGCGCAGCTGAAGGCCTCTTGTATCGCAGCTTCCCTGGCCGGACGCGCACGACACGTAATACTCCACCTTGCGAGGAGAGTCCAGTTCCCGGAGAACGGTTCGCGAATCCACGTCCAGAGCCTGGCCGTGTACGGTAGTCAGAAAAGATACTACGGCTAATGAAAGGACTATCAATCTCATTTTCATGATTTCGATATCGAAATGAAAGACAAAATATAACGTTTACTATAACACGACGGAAGATATTATGGTCAAGATGAGTTAACAGCAGCAAATTTAGATAGATGTATCGACTTGTTTCAATACCAGTTGAGACGAGGGAACGTTCCATCAAGAGCGAAACAAGCGGGAGGAACGAAGATAAGTTGCGTTGTTGATGTGTTTATGATTATAATAAACTGGTAATAACGATACTACTACTACTAATGATAGCATTGATGAAGAAAAAGAATGATAACAATAATAATATTGATAGTAGTAATAAAAATATTGATATTTTGATAATGGTATCAGTGATGATTATAATAAAAATTATAATACTAACGATGGTGTATCACTGATAACAATATCCATTATAATGATAATATCAGTTATAATGATATCGACTATAATGATGATATCAATTGTAATGATAATATCAATTCGAATGATAATATCAATTCGAATGATAATATCAATTCGAATGATAATATCAATTCTAATGATAATATCAATTCTAATGATAATATCAATTCTAATGATAATATCAATTCTAATGATAATATCAATTCTAATGATAATATCAATTCTAATGATAATAGCAATTCTAATGATAATAGCAATTCTAATGATAATAGCAATTCTAATGATAATAGCAATTCTAATGATAATAGCAATTCTAATGATAATAGCAATTATAATGATAATAGCAATTATAATGATAATAGCGATTCTAATGATAATAGCAATTCTAATGATAATAGCAATTCTAATGATAATAGCAATTCTAATGATAATAGCAATTCTAATGATAATAGCAATTCTAATGATAATATCAATTCTAATGATAATAGCAATTCTAATGATAATAGCAATTCTAATGATAATATCAATTCTAATGATAATATCAATTCTAATGATAATAGCGATTCTAATGATAATAGCGATTCTAATGTTAATAGCAATTCTAATGATAATAGCAATTATAATGATAATAGCAATTCTAATGATAATAGCAATTCTAATGATGATATCAATTCTAATGATGATATCAATTCTAATGATAATAGCGATTCTAATGATAATAGCAATTCTAATGATAATAGCAATTCTAATGATAATAGCGATTATAATGATAATAGCAATTCTAATGATGATATCAATTCTAATGATGATATCAATTCTAATGATAATAGCGATTCTAATGATAATAGCAATTATAATGATAATAGCAATTCTAATGATAATAGCAATTCTAATGATAATAGCGATTATAATGATAATAGCAATTCTAATGATGATATCAATTCTAATGATGATATCAATTCTAATGATAATAGCAATTCTAATGATAATAGCAATTCTAATGATAATAGCGATTCTAATGTTAATAGCAATTCTAATGATAATAGCAATTCTAATGATGATATCAATTCTAATGATAATATCAATTATAATGATAATAGGTTCTAATGTAATATGACGATACTAATCAAAAGCACCATATTACCAGTAGGAATGATATTCACAATAATAACAAAGTAATAGTAATAGTAATGATAATAAAGTTGATAATAATGATAATGAGGTAGATAATAACAACACCAGCAGTAGCAACAGTAAGAAAATTATATTAAGAATAATAGCTATGACAGTCATGACGATTATGAGTAATAATGATCATCCTAATCATAATACTAATAATAATGATGATAATAATGATAATGATAACAATGCAGTCTATGATGATGAAAATAATGCTGATAATGGTAATGATGATATTGGTAAAAATTATAATGAAAATAAAAATGATATCAACAATGGTTACGAAAATGATGTCGGTTGTAATGACAATAATGATGATAATGATGATGGTAATAATGATAACAGTGATAATGACAATATCAATAATGCTGATGAAAATAGTAGTAATAATAATGATTATGATAATAAGAATGATAATAATAATGTCAGTAATATTAATATAAAAGGATGGTAATAATGATAATGATAATATCAATATTGACAATGTTAATGATAATTATAATGATGATAAGGATGATAACGAGGATGATAATAATGATGAGATGAGGACAAGGATGATGATGATGATAATGTTGATGATGATGACGATGATATTATGGGTGATGATAATGACAACAACAACAATAATAATAATAATGATAATAATGAAAACAATATCATCGATTATAAGGCTAGTAAAAGTAGTAAAAATCGTAATAGTAATAATAATAATAACACACCATGATAATGATAATAGTGATAGCAATAATGATAAATAGTAATGATACACTCCCTCTCTCTCTCTCTCTTCCTCCCCTCTTCCTATCTTTCTTACTCTCTCACGGTCTTTCTCCTATCCCTTTCTCTCTCTCCGTCCCGCCCTCCCCTACCCCTCTCTCATCCCATTGAGGGCTTTCCTCCGGCCTTGATGTCCTGATTGATAAGCCTATAAATTCCCAAGCTTCAGCACTTTGTCCGAGGAATGTATTGCTTCCCCTTCGCCAACGAGGGACTCCTGCGAAAGGCACCCCTTGGGGGAGCCATTAGGGAATTGATCTGCGGTCTGTTCGCTGAGAGAGAGAGAGAGAGAGATGGATAAAGAGATTGAAAGATAGATAGATGAATAGATAGATAGATAGGTGGATATATATATAGATAGATAGATAGATAAATAGTTAGATAGATAGAAAGGTAGATAGATAGACAGATCGTATACACACACACACACACACACACACACACGGTTGTAGGGGTTTACGCTTGGTCGGTGGTTCTTATTTCAATTCTTACAAGGAAAGTGGAGAAAAATAAAGTTTGTTTTTCTATTTCCCATGTGTGAAATTTCATCCATAAATCCTTCCCATTTCTCTTTCTCCGTTGCTTTTCCTCAGTAATTATCGTACACAAATAAATAGAAAAAAAAACTATAGATATATATAGAGAGATTGTTTGGATTTCGTTCGACGCGACAGACAAAGACGAAGAGCGAATAGAAACCCCGCCTTATACAGTCCGCTGCCTTAAAGTGGGAATAAGGATAATGATAATAACAACAACAAGAATGATGATAGTAGCGGTGATGATAATAATAATGATGATAGTAATAATGATTATGGTACTTATGATAATGAAAGTAATGATAATGATAAAACATAAAGATAATAATAATAATAATAATAATAATGATAATAATAATAATAATTATAATAATAATGGCGATGTTGGTAATGATAAAATTTATAATAATGACAATGAAAGTAACAGAAATGATGGTGATCATAATAATAAGAATAAGAATGATAATAACAATAATATTTCACGAAAGGGAACCTAACTCAGAAAATGCTCCATTGCGTTGGAAACTCGACGCGGCATAACGGCACGTCGGAGCATATGGTCTTCGAGGTTTATAAGGCAAATAAAACATGGCGCAGGGGGGGGGGGGGTAGGGTGTACATATATACAGTATATATATATATATATATATATATATATATATATATATATATATATATATATATATATATATATATATGTATATATATATATATATATATATATATATATATATATATATATATATATATATATATATATATATGTGTGTGTGTGTGTGTGTATGTGTGTATATATATATATATATATATATATATATATATATATATATATATATTTATTTATTTATTTATTTATTTATTTGTTTATATATCATATATATATGTATACATATATATATATATATATATATATTCCTAAGATGTCAATAATCATATATAGCAGTTAGACACAACCAGAAAACATTAGCACAATTAGCCACGGAGCTGTACATCCCCGTGATATCAATATTCGTGTGGATCGAGTAGCCAAAAAAACGAGCAACATTGACAAGAGGAAAATGTTGGCTGACAACAATTTTCTCTGGTTGTGTGGTAGTTGGCTGTCTGTCGTTATGCTCTGAGGGTCCGTTTTATTCGTTTTCGACGTCTGACTAACGATTTCTTTCGTTCATTTAGGGAAAGAGATGCTGGCACACATACACACTCAAATACAGAGAGATAGAGAAATAGATATATAGACAGAGGGAAAAGGAAATAGAGAGATAGATAGATAGATAGATAGAGAGAGAGAGAGAGAGAGAGAGAGAGAGAGAG
>BOPN01000568.1:455516-458681 GCA_017312705.2 Penaeus japonicus | reverse complement strand
GAAGGGGAGAGATTGGTAACGGAGGGAGGGGAAGGGGGAAGGGAACATGGTGGGAGGAGAGGGGGAAGGGGAAGTGGATGGAAGGCGTAGAGAGGGAGGGGGATGGGGAAGAAGGGGAAGTAGGCAGGGACGGGGAGGAAGAGGAGGGGGGAGGGGGTGGAAGGAGGAGGCAAGGGAAAGAAAGACGTAAGAGAGAGAAGGGGTAATGTAAAGGAGAGGACGAATGAGGAGGACAAGAAGAGAACAGGAGGGAGGGGAGTGGGGTGACGTGGGTTGGGGGGAGACGGGGTCACTAAGAGGGGAGGAGGAGAGGGGTGAGGGGAAGGAGGCGGGCACAGGGCCGAGGAGGAGGAGGAAGAAGAAGAGGAGAAAACGGACTAATAATGATAAGAAAAGGGGAAACTGCGAAGAAGAGGACGAGTAAGAGAAAAAGAAAAATGAATGAAGAGAAAGTAGAAGACGGGGAGAGAGGAAAAGGAGAGAAGAGGCGAAGAAAAATAAAGGAAGGAGATAAGTAAGGAGAGGACGAGGAAAGCCGAGAGAAAGGTGTGAGGAAGAGAAAAGAAATGAGAGGAGAGGAGGATGGAAGGAAGGAAAAGGGGAAAGGATAAAAAAAAAAGGTGTGAGGGAGATGAGAAGAGTGAATGGAAGAAGAGAAAGGAAAGAAAATGGTGAGAGGAAGGGACAGAAAGAGGAACTGAGGGGAAAAAAGAGGAAGAGGAAGGGAGGAAGAGAGGAGAGAGAGGAGGCAAAGGAGGAAGAGAGAAAAAGAGTAGAAGAGAGAAAACGCCAATGAAGAGAAAAAAAAAAAGAAGAGGAACAAATGAAAAGGGAGAAAAAAATATAGAGAGAACAGGAGGGAAACAAACGTAATATGGAGAAAGAAAAAGCAGAAGAGGAAAAGATAAAAAAAAGGAAAAGAAAATGAGATTGGAAAGGGATGGCGAGGAGGAGAAGGAGAATAGATTGAGAAACGAGGAAGCAGGAAAAAAATGCAACAGAGAGATACAAAGGTAGAGTTCACATGCACAGTTAGGGATCCTTTCTCTCTATCTCTCTCTCTCTCTCGCTCTCCCTCTCTCTCTCTCTCTCTCTCTCTCTCTCTCTCTCTCTCTCTCTCTCTCTCTCTCTCTCTCTCTCTCTCTCTCTCTCTCTCTCTCTCTCTCTCTCTCTCTCTTCCACACACACACACACAGACACACACACACACACACACACACACACACACACACACACACACACACACACACACACACACACACACACATATATATATATATATATATATATATATATATATATATATATATATATATATATATATATATATATATATATATATGTATGTATATACATACATTACATACGTACACACACACTTTTAACAAACAAATAAACAAATAGATAAATAAAAAAAAACATACAACCAAAACGATAGACAAATAAACATAAACAAATTCAGATAACTCTAAAAAGGAACATCCATTTCCAAAGAGGAGGATATATATTCTCTCTAAACAAAAAGAGAAATGATCACATGTTATTAGAGGAATCATCTCTGTTTCTGGGGGAAGGAGCGTTTCAGTCTCCCAAGGGAATGTCTCATATAGCGTTTATAGGGGGAGAGATTTTTGGCTTGTGTTAAAGGATCGTTCTTATAATTAAGGATTTTTGTTGATTTCGTCCCGATGCTGATGGGTCATATCTGTTGTGGTGGGCGGGATCAGGATGGGCTTTGTTTGTGGGGGTGTGTGTGTGGGGGTTTGGGGGGATGTGTGGGTGTGTGGGTGTGTGTGGGTGTGGGTATGGGGTGGGTTTGTGGGTATGTGTGGGTTTGTGGGTGTGTGGGTTTGTTTGTGTGGGTGGGAATGCGGGGGTGTGGGTGTTTGGAGAGAGAGAGAGAGAGAAATAGATAGATAGAGAGAGAGAGAGAGAGAGAGAGAGAGAGAGAGAGAGAGAGAGAGAGAGAGAGAGAGGCCGAAGGACAGACAGGACAGACAGACAGAGAGGCCGAAAGAGAGAAAGAGAAAAAGAGAGAGAGAAAGAGAGAAAGAGAGACAGGCAGACAGAGGCCGAAAGAGAAAAAAAGAGAGTGAGAGAGAGAGAGAGAGACAGAGAGAGAGAGATAAAGACAAACATAAATCCCTACAGATAAAACAACAACACACATAAGAGACCGACAAACACATAGACAGACTCCCCCGTGCAATTAATCATCACAAACACCCAAAGTAACACTAACTAATATTAAGACGGAGGACCTCACTTAACACGGAGGACAGACGCCTCCCGTGTCCTGCATCTTGACTATCAGCTTGAAAAGTTATTTTATTTTGTTATCATTGTTGTTGTTTGACATGGATGGTCATGGTAGTAGTGTTGTTTATGACAATGGTGATAGGGATGATAATGATGATAATAATGATGATGATGATAATGATAATGATGATAATGATAATGATAGCAAGAATAATAATGATAAATGAAATGTTTTAGGGTCATTGCTTAGTATATGACATTTGCCCTCATTACAAAATACTGCAAAAACTAAACTGAAACCGTTCCATAGATTACTGCAGTTCGCTCAACAAATCAATGGTGCCAAGTTTAGGAACACTGCAGTGGATGGACAGATCATCTCAGATCACGATGGGTTGCTCGTGCTTTAAGCAGCTGTTTTTGGTTGTGCCACCGACGCTTAGCATGGGTAGTGCCATGAGCCCAGTGCCTGATTTCCTTCTCAGCGAGGGACCTCCTATCCTGGTAGAAGTTTGGGAGCAACTTCCGGACTGAAGGGCGGCAAGGCGGTGGGTATTTGCAGCATCCTTGCTGAGCTGCTGAAGTCTGATGGTGAAGCTGTTCCTCGTGGTTGTTATACTCATCCTCTTATCTTGAGATGCATAAAAGATTACATAGTGAGGCACCAGAGTCTGAAGCAATTTGGATTCGGACCTGGTAGATCCACAATAGACTATATCTTTACGCTTCGAGTAATTATAGAGCGCTGTCGTAATGAGTTCGGCAGTTGATTATAAATAGCCTACATAGGCCTCAAGATGGGATGTGACTCAGTGCATCAGGAAGAGCTCTGGGAGATCATGAGATTCTATATCCTGAGGAAAAAAAAAAGGATCAACAGCAAACCTACTTAATCGTAATGATTGC
>BOPN01000568.1:428016-433016 GCA_017312705.2 Penaeus japonicus | reverse complement strand
ATCTACAGTCTCTAGCAAGCACTATCTCTATAGAGTAATGGCACATAGCAAGTTGCCGACCTCTTGCCCTAAAGTACTGTAGATGAAAGGTGTACAGGCAGAACGAGAGGAGAAAGGTGACTCTAACCATGCCCAATGTCTATGATGAGCCCCTGTGCCAGTAGGGATGCCTTTTACTGTGGCACTCATAGTCATAAGCACAAGTTCCCTTCCTCTTCCCTACCTCTTCATGTTATCTTCATTTTGGATGGCTATATTTTTCGTATTCGTTCATGACTACACACAAATAAATAAAAATAAAGTTTTTTGTCCCCCCCTAAAACAGCAATACTTTTATCACACTGAGTATAAAGAAAAAAAGAGCTTATATGGATCCTGAACTACAATTTCAGTCAACTGCAGAATTGAAAGAGCCTGTGATATGCCAGATCTATAATAATAATAATAATAATAATAATAATAATAATAATAATAATAATAATAATAATAATAATAATAATAATAATAATAATAATAATGAATAATAATAATAATAATAATAATAATAATAATAAAAAAAAAAAAAATCTACAATGAGTGACTAAAAGAGAGTGGGAAAAGTCAAGGTATGTTGCATGAAGCTGCCTCACTTTGAAATAAAACCCATCCTGGAGCCTGGGTAAGCAAATCTATCCCAGTCGTTAACAGGTTAATAAACTAAGAATATCTTAATCCATTGCAGATGAGAATAGATTTGCTTGTCCACTCCCCAGGACAGGCACTAGTACCACCAGTGCAGCACCACAGATGGGTTTTATTTCAGCAAAAGAAAACATTTTTGTGCTCTCATATTCTGTATTTTACTGTATAGTGAGATATATATGTGCAAAATGATTGGCTTTATCAATGTTGCAGTAATTTAAAATAGTAATATATAGTCCATATTAGCTTATTGGTATGATAAAAGTATTGCAGTAACTTTATTTTTTTCATATTCATATACTTTCAAAAACAAAACAAAAGTATTAAACATCTACAGTCAAGATCACATGAAGAGATTGGGAAGAGGAAGTAGACCTGTATTTAGGAATGCAAGTGCCACAGCAATAGCAGCCAAACTGGCACAGGGGCACATTTTAGACACTGGACATGGTCTGTGTCATCTTCCTCTTCTTATTCTGCCTGTATATCCTACATCGCTTATAATTTAGAGCAGGATGTCGGCATCTTGCTGTGTGTCATGTCTCTCTGATGACAGTGCTTGCCAGTGACTGTGAATGGGTGCCATTCATTCCTGCTGGTGCTAGGAGAGAGAGGTGCCATCTATGTTTGGGATTCTAGACTAAACCTACTTTGCTGAATATTATGGCAATTATAGTAATTGCAATGGTCATTATCAGTCACAAATTACTCACAGTACAATAAAGAAACACACAGATCAAAAAAATTGTTCGCCGTCAGTCAAAACACCTGTCCGCAATAGGTTAGGAAATAACAAAATGAGATCCTGGACAGGGTAAGCTAGCCACCCCCTGACATATCCCCATATTTCCAATACAAAAGCAAGAATCCTTAACCCTCTCTGGACGGGTGGTACACCACGGGTACTGCGCATTCAAGGCCCGTTCGCAAGGTGACGTCATACAGCGTCGTTTATTTAACTGATTTAGGCCTAAGCGTTCGAGAGCCCCGGCATTGTAACATGCAAGGCTGGAATGCCCCCGGCATGAGTGGGTTAATACAATTAAAAAACATTGAATAAAACTAGAAGGGTTGGGAAGCCAAGGCGTTCTGTACTTTTGTTCTTAAAAAATATGGCCATAAATGTCAATAATTTTTTTTCAGCCATAAATAGTTCCAAATAAAATAGAAGAAAAATTGAACAAATATTTCTTAAACATCTATTTTTCTGTACATACAACAAAACCCTGCAAAATCAAAAAAAAGCTTCCCTCCCACATACCTAGGTTTATAACTGGTGTTAAATACATCCAATTTTTTCTTCTTTATATCAAAATGTTGATAGGGTATTAATTTTGTTAAATTGCATAGTTTATATCCTTAATTCATCTACAATAAATTTGTAAATTCACATTTTTCATCTTTTACACAAATTTTGTAGAATCCCATTAGGTGGTTAATTTTTTTTTCCTAGATATGAAGTAATTACCTAAATTAATTTCTGTATCTCAAAAAAATTGTCAATGTGAAAAAAAATCAAATCAATTCCTTTACAAAATTCATAAAGGTTTTAACTCTTTCCTCAATAACAATTCTATGGAAGAATCACAATAAACTTAATTATCTCAATACTCCTAATATCCATTTCTTCTGTGAATCTAATTATATGTTCCAATTACAAAGATCTGTTATTCTTTCAAAAATAGGGAGGTTAGGATTCACACTAATAAAGAGTTGTAGGTCTAATATTACTGTAAGTGGAGACAGAATGCACTAGAAATCACCCTGGACCATTAATCTCTCCAAGCTGGTGCTCCAGCTTAAGTTGGAAGGTTTCCCAAAACCAATCCAGCATCTACCATACGACAAGACTGAGCAACCAGAAACTTTGGAGGCACAAAATTAATATAGTAGTCTCTCTACAAACTACCAGAGAGGTATGGCCATTTCTCTTATCTGAATCAACTTATTTTGATGTATCTTGATTTTTTTTGTGTATTCCAAACTTTAACACACATATTTCTATTTTGACAGATGCAAACACTTTTAAAGTTTTATCAATGTTTGTCCTATACAATTACTTTCTTCTATTTCTAACAAGTCCTTTCCAATACCCAACATTGGTAGTACTACTATTAACCTTCCACACCAAAAGATCTTATGTGTCATATGAACAATCTTTCAGCTAGTTCCACTGTAATACATTCCATCTGCCAAAGACCTGAAATAAAAGGTTTTGTTACAGAGAAGCCATAAAATTCTTACAACAAATAGCACAGAGGCAACTAGTGGGGATAAGACAAACCTGTGGAGTTGTGACAATGACAGCAGCAACTGGTGGTGAGGCTGAGAGGTACTGGACAATACTGAGGTGCTCATCACTTGTCCCTGGGGGAGTGTCCACTACCAGGTAATCCAAAGAATCCCAGTCCACATCTCGCAAAAACTGCTTGATCATTCCTATTTTTAAGAGATGATGATTGTATATACATTCATCTAATCAAAAAGTTATGTATCACAACTAAATTTATCATGAAAATCTGAATACAAAGTAAAAAAAAAAGAAATAAAATATCATACTTAGCAACTGTAATGAAAGATTTCTCTGCAAATATGAATCAATTCAACAACATACAATTTCTTCTAAAACTTCAAACATTTCAAGCATTATTTGAAAACATAAGAACTGTACCATTCTTTTTAGGTCCTCTCCATATGACTGCATCATCTGCACTATTTAGGAGGAAGCCTATTGACATCACAGCAAGGTTCTCTGCAATATACTGTATAAAATTTAGATTAAAAACTCATAATATCTGTTATCAAATAAATTATCTTAAACACAACAAAAGTTGACAGATGATATTACCATGCACACACACACATTCATACACATATTTGACAGCAACACCTTGTCCAGATTTATGTATATATTGTTGCCCATGAGATCCCTACATTATTTTTGTAGACATGATGTCCAGAGAGGTAAAAAGGTTGAGAACTGCTATTAAAATCTAAGCCTTGTATTGATTCATTTTTGTGTACCTACATATATAGAATTAATCTAAATCATCTAAATATAGACTGCCATTCTATAAAAACTAAGACTCCAGTTCTTTTGTCTTATTACTAACACTGAAATTACAACTAATAAGTAATCTAAACTTAAGGGATCTTTGGTATCATAATATGCATCTCTGTTAGTGCTGCCATTGGAATAGAACAGTAGGTAATCCCTACTCATTTGCCATGATATACAGACCTTTACAACTTATAGACAAAATCTGCATTTAGATATTATTTTGGCTTAAGAAATAATAAAATATGATTGTAGCATTCACAACAAAACTGAAGAAAACTTGAAAAATATTCTAATGGGATGTACAATCATACAAGATGAGTTTGATTTTACAGCTTTCATGAATAACTTGTAATATTGATAATGCTTCTAACCTTGGAAAATTATCAATTTTCATTCCTAGTCTTTTCAACTTTTGTCTTAATGAATCTCATTAATTTAACAAAGTACTAGGATCACACAAAAGTAGTACTAGCTTCACAAAAAAAGAGTACTAAGTTCACACAAAAGTAGTAATCAAATCTATTGCCAAATAATAAAATCATCTATGATTTAATTCAATTTTGTCACTTTCCCTATACCATGAGGAAACTTACAATGGGTGACCAGCCTGCCCCAGATGAGTGGACTTTTTCTTCCTCTGCACCTAAGACTCGGGGTTGTGATGGTCCGCATATGTCAATATCAAGAATTCCAACCTGTAGTGAAGATAAATCTGATATCAGAAATACATAAAAAATAGTGAAATTCCAAATAAAACAATCTTTCATCTGTTTAAAAAAAAAAATTCTGATATGAAGTCATTACTTCAGTATCAAAATGTTTCTTACAAACAAGTTTTCACAAGATTTTGTAATGCAATGGTTAAAAAAAAAAAAAAATTCATACTGGACTATACTATAAATGTTTGGTTAACCCATTACAAACAAGGGGATGACATACATGACGCACAACCTTTGGCCTCACAGTGGGTACTATGCCATACATTACAATAATCATAATGGCATATTTGATAAAGAACATTTCGAGCTGATATGATCCTAGAGTATCATTTTAGTCTACTGCCATATTGATAAAGCCTATCATAGGGTACATATAAATCTCACAAAGCAGCAAAATACAAAATATAATGAACACAAAAATAGTTCTAGTATTACGATGAATAAATAAATATATATATATATATATATATATATATATATATATATATATATAAATAAATATATATATATATATATATGTGTGTGTGTGTGTGTGTGTG
>BOPN01000568.1:420516-423016 GCA_017312705.2 Penaeus japonicus | reverse complement strand
ACACACACACACACACACACACACACACACACACACGTTGGCACTGAATTCAAATCTTTCACCTACAGAGTGACTTAAAATTGATGACTATTAATAAAATGATGATAAATCGATAAAAAAGGGTAGATTCTACATTCATAATGGCTGTTGTACGTCATGTCGGCGTGTTCTCTGGCTTCCTGACATTTTTTCTTGTTTCACTCTTAACCCGTTTCTTTTTATTTCCATTTCCTTAAAAAAAACTTTTCGCATTCTATAATTTCCATCGTTTATTCCCTTCCAGTTTATTTTCCTCAATTATCTCCTCTTACTAGCAATAATTATCCCCAGCCATGCCCTTCTTTCCCTATTATGGTTACACTATTATCGCAATTATTCACCACGCCCAAGTCTACGGTCGGCCGGCGCCAAGTTTTTAATTACCAGATGCACTGATTACAACACCACAATAGCAGGAGAGTTCATGACTAAGTCAATACAACGGAAACTGAGTTGGCTGAAACACTCCTGGCCACAGAGCACCTCATGATATTGTCTACGTCACTTCTGGCACTGAACTTTTCCGGTCCAGGTATAATGTTATAGATGTTTGGATACTCTCGCGTGTATGTATGCTTTGAAACTATTACAAAGACTGTCTTACTAGTGCAGGATGTAAAACACAATATGCACATTTTGGACTACCACCTGCCAGGTTTTATATGCAACCAAAAGTAAAGTGTAGAGATATTATGAATAAGAATTGGATACCAGTTTAAAGTGAATTTGGTTTCGGGTCGAAAAAGCCGTTCTCTAGTTAGTGTAAAGACTACAATATAGCTCATAAAAATGGTGAAACTCTGCATCTCAGAGTGTCACGTAAATCACTTTCCGATCAAATACAGGAAAATATTTAAATTTTCTTAAAAAAAAAGTCTAATATCCACCTGTATACCTTAATTTGCTATATAGTGATATGTAACCTTGGTAGTATAACGAAGGTGAAATTTAGTTCCCCCGCGTATGAACAGTTAAGAAAGAAATATAAATGTACTGCGAACAGGGGGGGGGGGGAGCTAAAAGACCATCCTTCTAGATGAACTACAAAACGAAAGCCCTTCTTTAGCAAAGTCTCCCATGCACTTCTAAGCTGGTATACAGAATCCTTCAATATACCACATGTATAGTAGAACCATCAGCCCCAACTCCCAGACCTTCCCTGACACTGCGTTTGAGTACCTCGCGGTCTGTTATCCCACGCCACGCACCAATCAAAAGTCATTAGACGAAAAATCTTTACGTTTAAATTAATCGGGAAGCGAATCCCCCTTTCTCTCCCTCCACTCCCTTTCCCTTTCCCATTCCCTCGCGTCTTCTCTACTATTCCCTCTTCACCTTTTCCCCTTCCTCCCTTCTAACCCTTATTCTTTACGCCTTTCTCTTTCCCCTATTCCATTCTGACTGTTATTCTACCCCTTTCCTTTTCTTTTTCTTCTTCTTCTTCTTCTTCTTCTTCTCATTCCCCCTCTCCTCGCCATTCTTATCTTTTCAATTACCGCTTTCTTTACTCTCACTCTGAATCATACGCAATAGACGCAAACCACATGTCAAAATCACACTAATGCTTTTCGCGTCCAGCGGCTAGAATTTAATATACTGACCCGCGCACGCGACACCTTGATTGTTTCCCCGTGTTATATACCTGCAACACGATCAAAGCCACCGGGTAGGCAAGGGATTCTGTGTATATAGAGACGTCTGTGTTTTTGTGTATGCGTTTGATTGTATGTATATGTAAGCGTGTATGTTTGTCTGCCTGCCTGCCTGCCTGCCTGCCTGCCTGCCTGCCTGCCTGCCTGCCTGCCTGCCTGCCTGCCTGCCTGCCTGCCTGCCTGCCTGCCTGCCTGCCTGCCTGCCTGCCTGCCTGCCTGCCTGCCTGCCTGCCTGCCTGCCTGCCTGCCTGCCTGCCTGCCTGTTTCTGTCTGTCTGTTTCTATTACGCACCCCATATCTCTTTTTTGGATATTTTTTTTGGTGTGGATGTGAACTAAGAATAAACTTCGTTTTTCTCACTCTCTACATCTACCTCTCTCTCATGCACTCTCTATTCTGTAATGCGCTCTCTCTCTCTCTCTCTCTCTCTCTCTCTCTCTCTCTCTCTCTCTCTCTCTCTCTCTCTCTCTCTCTCTCTCTCTCTCTCTCTCTCTCTCTCTCGCTCTCTCTCTCTCCTTCTATTATGCACTCCATCTCACTCTTCACATCTACCCCTCTCTCATGCACTCTATATTTTTTAATGCTCATGCTCTCTCTCTCTCTCTCTCTCTCTCTCTCTCTCTCTCTCTCTCTCTCTCTCTCTCTCTCTCTCTCTCTCTCTCTCTCTCTCTCACACACACACACACACACACACACACACACACACACACACACACACACACACACACACACACACATTATACATGCAATAACTACAAGATATTTCCGTCGGTGTTTTACTTCATTTCTGATTGTGTAGTTCATGGTTT
>BOPN01000568.1:408016-410516 GCA_017312705.2 Penaeus japonicus | reverse complement strand
ACGAACTGCCATCAGCTCTGGACGCAGCTTCCGGTTTAAGACCACGAATGAATTCGATGGGTTTAGTATTTGTTAGAATTCATTACCTAAGTAGTCAAGCACCTTTACTTAACATTTTCATGGTATTCTTTTAAAAATATGATAAAAGAGGGAATTCACCTCAGGTAAGCCCACTGCCAAAATGTAATCTCCACATTTGACGGCAAATTTATGTTTTTGTCCGAATTTAGAAGTTTCTTTCGTTGCACTTACATGGTGTGATTATAGAAGAATACGGCATCAATATTTCATCCTCCTTCCAGACACGTATTCCTTTCAAATATATATATTTTTTTCTCTTTAACATCTGCCACCCTGCCATTTTTCATTTTTTGCCACCTACTTCTGATCCTTCAGTATACATCATTAACTTTTTTGCCTTTATCTGTGCTCTTCGTTCATATTTCGTTTTCAGTTGTTGTTTTTTCTCCACCTTTTTCTAATCTGATCTACCAATTGCGTGATTCATAATAAAATAAGTGAGCTCTTACATTCATGTCTAACTCATGATATAGGATGCATCTCACATTCGTGATATATTCTTCCATATTCACCTTTATCATGCAATTTGTCCACCACATTTTATTTCGTCATGTCATAAGGACTTTTACATCCTCTTTCTGTCATTTCCGATGCGATATGATTTTATAGCCACACGCCGCCCGCAGGTAACCTGAACCACTATAGCGATGCCGACTCTACCCGCGGCGTGTCGGAGAGGGTGCGGGATGATGCGGTGCGGCTTGTTGGGTGAGAACATTTGCACATTGCTCTTATTGCAAGAAAAAATAACAGTATCGTAGTAATAATTTTCTTTGTAATCATAGTCTTTCTGGTATGTTTATCAACGTATAAGTTTTTCATGAACATTTGATATTTTTTTATTGAAAAACGATCATCAGCACGATTTGAGACCTTTTGTGATGCGTAGGTTCACGTACGACCGAACCAACATCGCTCAGCGCGAGAGCTCTCAACGCCTCGGGGAGCGCGTCAGCGATATCACCTTCTGGAGGAGCGAACTCATGCAGGAGTTAGACCGGATGCTGGCAGAAACCAATCGCCTTAATGACTCCCGGAGGGCCCTCGAACATGCCCTGAGGGATACGGAGAACCCGCTGCACGTGACCAAGGAATGTCTCTACTTCAGGGAAAACCGCCAGGGTGCGCTACTTTATCCCCATTATGTCCATGTTGTAACTCATATGATATCTTGCTGATGATGCGATCAATGTATCGAGGGAAATGCTGGTGCCTTCTTCATATCATGTGTGCATTATAATGACTAGGAATCGACTTGGTGCGAGATCAGCCGGAAGAGTCACTACTGAGGGAGGTGGACACCATCAAAGACTGTCAAGTCAGAATGAAGAACCTCCTGGATCGCGTCAATCTCCAGGTTTGCAATATAACAGCGCATATTGATAATGAATCACATACATAATGATGATTACAATGTTACTGCTCAAACTGATTTCGCTCATGAGATTCACAACCTTAGAATGGACAAGGTATATCCACACACACGTAAATATTTACGCTTTTGTTTGTACTCGACAGCACAACAAAAATGAGAGTAAAATCGTAGAATACCTTATTTGTATGAAATATAGACAGTTTCATTATGTCAGCAGCTAAGTCGGAACAGGGCAGCACGGCAGGATTTGGAGCATGACACCATGAACAAGAATCATGCGCTTACCATCGACCATACACAGCATAGCCTCCACAACCACTCTGCGGGCATCACCTATTACCCAGGAATAGAGAGAGTGGACAACACGTAAGTTAGGTGGACTATAGCTTGAGATAATTTGCTCATGTCATTCCACTTTAGCTATGAGTATACCAGCAACTTGTCGAAAAGTTAATTGAAATGAAGATACCATTCCCAACTATGAGTTTCACATACGATTCGACATTACCAATGACCATAACAACTCCTCTGACTGCAGTGTGAGCGTTCCGGACACATGGGCGGAGTTCAGCAACAGGAACATCCAGCAGAGTCAGAGTGAGAGGAACAGCTCGCAGCGACTTCGCCAGGAGGTGGAGGCTCTGATTGCAGCCACACACCAGGACATGTGGACTGCTTGGTCCACTTCCAACACCACGCTCACTCAACGCCTCGGGGAGAGCAACGATACAAGGAACAAGCTCCTCGCCCATAGGGACAGGGTAAGGCCATGCGGGAAAATACCATCCTTATACTTAAAGCATTATCAATATCAATGAAATATCATTACAGAAATATCATCCTCCTTCCAGACACGTATTCCTTTCAAATAATATTTGTTTTTCATCTTTAGAGCTAGCTATCAAGATTACATATGTATGGTAGACGCTATATAATGACAAAGTTACAAGTTGGATGTTGAGAAGGCAAAATGTAACCCTTTATTATTTAACCTTTGCAGGTGCAGCGGGAGATGAACGACTTGGAGCGCCACATCGACATGCT
>BOPN01000568.1:398016-400516 GCA_017312705.2 Penaeus japonicus | reverse complement strand
AAGAGAAAGTTCAGGGATTTTTTTTTTATGCCACTAATTTCACCGGTGCACTTGGGTTATTTTTAGACAGAATGATGCAAGAGTACTGTAAGTTGCAATTTCATGAACTATGCAAACACACAGGATATGTTAAAGTATAATATATTATGGTTGTAGGAGTATTTATGATTTACTTCATTGACATAATTTGGAAAAAAAGTGAGGATCAGGTGTATTCTTCTAATAAATATTGGTCTTGCTCTGTGATCTATGACGGCTTTTGGTATATGTCTGTTTGAATTTCTCTTCCTTTCTATTTCAACTTATTTAGCATATTCAAGAAACAAAAGGAGAACGTTTAGATGGCAAAGAACTTCTACCGCAGGCACCACACCAATTGGTGCGATCTCCATGCCTGTCAGTGCTCCAGCTAAGGCCAACAAACTGAGCTATTATCTTGCCAGAATATTTATGAGAGAGATTTGTCAACCTATGCCAAAGTGCAAAGCATGGAGGCCATGGTGATATTTTGATGTTTACGTTTGAAATTGTCGCCATCGATCAAAGATACTAGCAAGTTTCAAGCTGATATGTCTGAAAGAAATTATTTTTTTCAATGTCATGTTTTTTAAACATTTACCAAAAGCAGCATAAATGCCAATAGTGATTCAGTAATGATCAGACACCACAGATTAATATTTAGCATTCTGAGTTCTGTTATCAGGGAAGGCTTGAATTATAGGTAATATTTTAGAACAGAACTGCAGCAAGTGCAGCTGCATTTCACGCCCTAGCAAAGGCCAGCAATTCTCCACTACGTACAATCTGTCAAGAAAGAGGTTGGATGGTTATCTTATTTGACAATAAATCCCCAGGGAGGTCCATAGCTACATATCGCCAGAGTGTAGATGGTGGAGGTTTGTTGACCGTTGCCAGAGTGTGAAGCATGGAGGCCATTACATTGATTGATGCACAGATTCACTGATGTAAATATGTGATTGTTTCCTACCTTTATTTTGTGCACATTATCTCTGTAAACTTTTTATTTCGTTTTCATTATGACCATTACAATTTTTTTTTTTTTTTCTTTTTCTTATTGTATTCTGAATAATTACCGAAGTATGTAAAGGAAATAAATTGATAAATAGGCTTATAGTACACAAATCTATGTTCATTTTATTTTTATACCAAATTGAGTTACTCATTTAGTTGAGTATACACATAGGATTCACATCTACAAGGAGAAGGAAAAAAAAATGCTCAAATAGTTTGTTGATTTAACATGATATATATATTTTCTCTTTAATAGCAGCCATGGGAATTTCTCAAATCTAAAGCAGATAGGTATGTAAGTAAGTCAAGATAAAAAAGTAATAGATTGTCTTTACTTATCATGAATGTGACCTTATTGATGCCTTGATATGTTGGTTTTGTTAAAGAACAGTTTCTGCAAATCAACTGCTTTTACTTTTAGCATTGGCTGTATGTAACAACCACTTAGGTTGCTGTCTTGGTCTTCAGATATCTGGAATTATAGCTAAAATATAGATTTCAGGTCTGTTCTAGAATATGGTCTATTAATTATGTAAGAAATAGCTTTTAGTCTTATCATCAGTTTTTTTTAAATGAAATTGATTGCTTTCTGTAAGGGAAGAAAAATATCTTTAAGTAGAGTATTCTCCTTTTAGGGTGAAAGTACATCATGTTGCGCCTGATAACCCTTGATGTGAACAATACCCTTTTAAAGTAAGTGAAGCTACAGCTTGAATAGCATTATTCATCTTCAGAGAAGGTATGTATTTGTTTTGGATATGTATGGAATTCTTTATTTGTAGGCCTTTGGGTTGTTGATACAGAAAAATCGGTAGAAAATAGGAAAAGGGTAAAATTAGTTTTATATCATAGATATTTATGGAAAAAGCCTAAGAAGACAAAATGACTGGGGATATTTTCAGAGGAAACAAAGGAATTGCATGGGTACAAAATACAGAGTGTAGTTAGTAGTATTTTTGTTAAAGATAATCCTATTCACAGTTAACTAAATATTTAAGACTGATACGGAAAATTGCATACTAAACTTGAGTTTGATGAATTATGACATTGTATAGTTGAATGTCTGTATTCAGTTTTGTATATAGATTGAAATGTCTAAGTCTTATTTGACTTCATATTTTGAAGTATTTCACTTTGCTTCCTCCACTCCCTTTTATGCCTTTCTGTCTTTGCCTCTTCTTCATATATTTTTAAAGACATTTTTTCCTTACCGTTATTCTTAGGTGTTCTTTGTCTTTCTTCTTTTTTTTAGTCTTCTCTCCTGTCATCTCCTCTCCCTTCCCTTCCCTTCCCTTCCCTTCCCTTCCCTTCCCATCCCTATCCCTATCCCTATCCCCATCCCTATCCCTATCCCTATCCCTATCCCTATCCCCATCCCCATCCCCATCCCCATCCCCATCCCCATCCCCATCCCCATCCCCATCCCCATCCCCATCCCCATCCCCATCCCCATCCCCATCCCCATCCC